>JANAVB010001800.1:5384773-5456360 GCA_029216955.1 Iris pallida
GGTAATTTTGGGCAAAAAACGATATCCGCCGTTGGACCCGCTTTGCACCGAAAATTGTGCCAGAGTCAATGGTCTCTAAAGTCATCAAACTACATGTCTACGAATTCGTTTTGATGATACGAACCCAACGGTATGTCCAATTTTGGATTCCGAGGGGCCGTGCACAAAATCGCCCGTTGAGTGGGACCGTGGGGCCCGCAAAACGGCGTTTCGATTCAACTGTCTTAGAATCGGACCAAACTTGGCATACAGGACCAAAAAATGATACGGTCCTGTTGGCGCAAGTTTCATCTCGGTCTGACGAGCGTGCACGAAGTAGTTGGGAAACTTGCACAGGGGCCGATACGGTAAATTTTGACGGATACGCATCAAATTCGTCGCGCACACGCGACCAATTTGAATTCCTTCAAAGCCCACATGACCACAAAACCGTTACGCACCTTTTGATGCTTTCGGTTCGCGACCACGTCACCCGGAATGGCGAGATGCATGTCGTATCGAAGAAATTTCCAGTTTTGAAAACAGATTTTTGGAAAACTTTGGGATTCGATTTCTCGACGTGTAGTCGATGATTTCCAACTCCGCAAAAAGGGTTATAAAGCCCTACATGGTGTCTAGGACTGTCTTTAAATAGTTTCTAGATGTTGTGCATGAGTTGATCGGAATCGATCCTCGAACAGGGTATTCTAAACTGTTTTCTAAACTGTTTTATCAACGATTTTTCGCTGATTTGGATCGATTTCCAGAGAAATCTAGTCGAGTGTATCCGAACCTAATTAAAGGGTTAGGTAGTGTAACACTCCAGTCCCAAAATACGTAGGACTAAGTACGTAGACATGCCAGCTGTACTTATACGAAGAATACACCAATATATGGTAATCCCCGTATGGGTACATAAGCTATAATAATAATACATGATAAGCCACAATAATATAACTAAATCTCATCCACAGCTCAACACAGAGAATATAATAAGTCCACTAAATAAGATAAATGATGATATCAAATATAGCCGGGTAGACATTTCCACCCAAACAGCAATGAAAAATAGTCTCAACTAAATGGAGTCCAACCTCCTCAAACAGCAAGAAAGATAATAAAAAGATGTCCAATACATGGTTTCAGATAATAAAGAATAAAACTAAGTATGGGCAGGAGATACCTCCTCACCGATGTATGCTGGATCCAATGCGGCACCGTACTCCTCTGGATAGTCCTGCTCGTCTAATCCTGGAGAGATCACCAGGTCCTCAGAGGGACGTAACAAGATACAGAAAACATGCCAAGTAACTGAATGTGTAAAAAATATGCAACTATGACTCTACAGGATCTCCTAACCGTCTATGTGAGATGCACTTTAGAGGACAACGTTCTACGCAGGAGCTTAGGTGTTCAGCATAGATGGAGAGAGAGTGGTAGTAGGTAGCGCTCATAAGAGACACTATCGACCATGGGCAGAAAGTAGTTCTCATACGAGAACTATCGGCCCTGGGGCAGTAAGTAGCGCTCATCCGAGACACTATCGGCCCAAATCTATGTGTGTACTGAACATGTAGCCCCTACGCTAATAACTGTCCCCTCCCCCCAACTGGTCCTATTCAAGATGTATCCACAGCCTGTCCAGTTGGCAACTGCTACGGCTTCTAACTCGACACACTAGTAGCAGTTACCTCCTAACCGTCGCACGTCCCGTACGTAACGATGGCCAGTCGAGTACGCTGGTCCGTATCCTATATAACTCACTCATCACGTGATACACATGTGTCAAGGCCATAGGGGATATTAAATACCCCACATACTCATAGGGTAGTCAACTGACACAAGGTCGACATGCAAATAAAGACATAAATAAATATAACGACTAAATGTAGCCGCTTGCACCCAAGTGTGACTTGGACGCCTAATAGAAACAAAATGACAAATAAGAGAAAGAAATATGCAATAATAAAATATACTGAAAATAAATGAGCACAATCAGAAACTATGGCAAGGTATACTTGCCTGCGGTGCGAGAACGGCAATCCAAGAGTAGCAAGTGTCAGCACCAAAACTCACAAATCACAGATGACTCCTGACTCCAAACGCTAAAAAAAACATCATAAATGATCTCGGTGAAGAAGATATACCTAGGAAACCCCTGTCCAAAAGTCTAATTCTGGAACAGGGGCAAAATCATAATTTCGGGTCAAAATAATATCCGTCGTTGGACCCGCTTTGCACCGAAACACGTGCCAAAGTCTCTGGTCTCTAAAGTCATCAAACTACATGTCTACATATTCAGTTTCAGGATAGGAACTCAACGGTATGTCCAGTTTTGGATTCCGATGAGCCGTGTACAAATTCGCCCGTTTGAGTGGGTCGCGGGCCCGCCAAAAAGGGCTTCCGATTCGACCTTCTCAGAATCGAACCAAACTTGGCACACAGGACCAGAATTTTGATTCGGACCTGTTGGCGCAAGTTTTGTCTCGATTCGACGACAGTACACGAAGTTATAGGCAAGTTTGCAAAACGTCGATACGGGGGTATCTCGACGGATACGCGTTGATTTCGTCGTGCACACGCGACGAAACTGAGTTCTGTCAGTTCCCACACGTCAGCAACGTCCATACGCGCCTTTTGATGCATTTAGCATGCGACCACGTCGCCCGGTTTGTCGGGACGCACGTCGTATCGGAGAAATTTTTAGAAATTTAGAAACAGAATAGGTAGGTTTTTATGGATTTTTCAAGACTCGTAACTTACTGCACAAACCATTAAATTCGAAAGTATGAACTCGATTGCACAGCCCTATATGTTGTTAACAAAAATTGTTCAGATGGGTTTTAGAAATTGGTCCTGGATTGGCAAGTTTTTGCCTTCCAAAGTAGGGTGCACAAGTACGAAATCTGCTCTGTTTTTGAGAAATCGAACGCCAGTTTTGGCTTCGATTTCGGGGATAATACGAATCATCTAAAATCGAAGTACTTGAAGAGACATACAGCCATATAGATGGTCTTCGTACCTGAGAAGACGGAACGCAAAACGACGGAGCGTGCGTCGTGGAGGACAGGCGCGAAGTCGGGGTCGGCAACGCAGCTGCTGTCAATGGGCGGTCGGCCTGGGATGTCCGGCAGCGTTCGCGCGGTGGTGCGGCACCGTCTGAGGACAGGGTAGTTCGTAAGGGGATTGAGGTCGAGTAGGCTTCACGAAGGAGAAAAGATATGGAGGGTTAGGGTTTCGATTTGTGAGCAGTTTCAAATATATACTGTTGTCGTTCCCTAATATAACTAAGACTAGGGGATAGCTCAGGTTGATAAGTGCTGGGCTCGGGTTCAAAGTAATGTAGCTGTAGCTGCTAAGTCTTGATTGGTATAGGTGGGTCGGGCCCCCCCTCCGCAGCTATCTGCTGCTGTTGGTGGGTTCGGCCACCATCAAAGCTTCTTATTTTTTTTTTTTCCTAATACTCTAATGCCTTTATCAAGGCATGCAAAGTTCCACAAAGTTCCACCTGGCCCGCCCCTTTGCTGGGTGTGGGGCCGGGCCTCCCTTTATTATTATTATTTTTTTTATAAAAACTATATATATATATATATATATATATATATATATATATATATATATATATATATATTTATATATATATATATATATTTATATATATATATATATGTATATAATCACAAGAAAATTCTAAAATTCTTAATTAAGTAACAAAAATATTTTGTAACAAAGGTAGGCTATATTTAGTAGTATTAAAATATCAAGCACACAAACTTACATATTTTATATACATCTATAATTACGTACATATACCAAATTACTCATTAATTCTAAATAATATAGAAAAATAATTTTTAAAGCACCAAAAAAGTTAGAAAATATTGGAATTTTACATCCTACCCAACTTAAAGAAAATTTCGTCCTCGAAATTAAACTAAGGTCGGGGGATCAATGCAATGCAAGGATAATAGTAACTAAAGAGCTTAAAAGCAAAAAATACCTTCGTCTTTGAACAAATGCGGGTAGCGATTTCGGATGTCGTCCTCGCGCTCCCAAGTAGACTCCCCTGGCGTGTGATGCTTCCATGCCACACGAACTAATGGAATTGATTGGTTCCGCAACACCTTCACTCGGCGATCGAGGATACCTACTGGTTGCTCTTCATACGACAAACTCGGTCCAACTGTGATCTCGGAGTGATCAAGCACATGATTGCTGTCTGCCACGTACCTCCTTAGCTGAGATACATGGAATACGTCATGCACTCCCTCCAGCGACGGTGGCAAGGCCAATCTATAGGTAACCTCTCCAACACGTTCCAAGACATCGAAGGGCCCGATGTACCTTGGACTCAACTTGCCACGTCCTCCGAATCGAATCGTGCCTCTAGTGGGGGATATCTTTAAGAACATATGGTCGCCTTCTTTGAACTCCAAAGGTCGTCGACGATTATCTGCCCACTGCTTCTGATGATCATGCGCTGCTCGCAGGTGGCCCTGAATTTTCTTTACTGTCTCCACTGTGCTCAAGACTAACTCGGGACCCAATAGTTGTCGCTCTCCTATGTCGCTCCAACAAACAGGAGACCGATACTTCCTACCGTACAACGCCTCAAACGGAGCCATTTGAATGCTCGCTTGATAGCTATTGTTGTAGGAAAACTCAACAAGATGAAGATGGTCCTCCCATGAACCGCCAAAGTCATGCATGCATGCTCTCAACATATCCTCTAGTGTCTGAATGGTATGCTCCGACTGGCCGTCTGTCTGCGGATGGTATGATGTGCTAAACTTCAATCGAGTGCCCAAACTCTCTTGCATGCTCCTCCAAAAATGCGAGGTAAATCTCGAGTCACGGTCCGACATAATACTAACAGGCACACCATGCAATCTCACAATCTGCTCCATATACATCTCTGCCAATACCTCTGTCGACTGGCCCACTCTAAAAGGTAAGAAATGTGCTGACTTCATAAGTTTATCAACAATCACCCTCACCGCGTCACGTTCTCTAGGACTCCGAGGAAAACCCGTGACAAAATCCATAGTAATGTGCTCCCACTTCCACTCGGAAATGGGTAGCGGCTGCAATAATCCGGCTGTCCTCTGGTGCTCCGCCTTCACTTGTTGACATATTAAGCACTTGGCAACGAAATGAGCTATCTCTCGCTTTATTTCGTGCCACCAATAATACTGTTGCAAGTCGCGGTACATCTTGGTTCCTCCGGGATGAATAGAATAAGTCAAACTGTGAGCCTCTGCCATCAGCTCCTACCACAACTCTCCATTGGGAACATAAATGCGATCACCACATCATAATGTCCCATCAGGATGAATCCTCAATCCGGTCTGCTCTCCTGCTTCGGTCCTCTCCCTGAGCCGTCGAAATCTAGCATCATTAGGCAATGCTGCCTTGATGCGCTCTACTAATGATGATTGTACTTGGAGGTTGGCTAATACGCCATCGGCTCCAGGTAATACTACCTCAATACTAAGCTGCTCCAAGTCTCTAATCAACTCCTTCAGCGCAGTCAAAAAGTGTGCCATGGGCTTACGGCTTAATACGTCTGCCACGACATTTGCCTTGCCCGGATGATAATGTAGCTCGATCTCATAATCCTTCATCAACTCCAACAAACGTCGCTGTCGCATATTCAACTCCTTCTTTGTGAACACATACTTGAGGCTCTTATGACCGGGGTAGATATCAACCTTCTCGCCGTACAAGTAGTGTCTCCATAACTTCAAAGCAAAGATAACCGCTGCAAGCTCTAGGTCGTGGGTCGGGTAATTCTTCTCGTGCACCCTCAACTTTCGCGATGCATATGCTACTACCCGACCGTGCTGCATCAATACGCATCCTAATCCTTTCCCGGATACGTCACTGTAGATCACAAATCCTCCCGAGCCCGATGGTAGTGTCAAGATCGGTGCTGTGGTCAATTGCTTCTTCAACTCATCAAATGCGGCTTGACACTCAGCTGTCCATACAAACTTCTGATCCTTGCAAGTTAATCGAGTCATAGGCCCCGCTATTCGTGAGAAATCTTCTACGAACCTTCGGTAGTAACCAGCAAGTCCGAGAAAACTTCTCACCTCAGTAGCAGATGTGGGAGCGGGCCATGATTCGACTGCTATGATCTTCTCTGGATCCACTGATATGCCATCACCCATAACAACATGATCGAGAAATGATACCTCCTTGAGAAAGAAATCACACTTGCTAAGCTTCGTAAAGAGTCTCTCATTCCTTAGTGTTCCTAAAACTATCCGTAGATGCTGCGCATGCTCCTCTTGACTCTTGGAGTAAATCAAGATATCATCTATAAAAACTACTACAAATTTGTCCAAATACTGGTGAAAGATCTTGTTCATTAAATTTATAAAAACTGCGGGTGCATTGGTCAAACCGAAAGGCATGACCAAGAACTCGTAGTGTCCATACCTTGATCGAAAAGCCGTCTTTGCAATATCTTCCTTCTGAACCTTCAATTGGTGATAGCCTGATCGTAAGTCAATCTTGGAGAATACTTTTGCTCCACTCAGTTGATCAAATAGATCACCTATACGCGGCTATGGGTACTTATTCTTCACTGTCACTGCATTCAATGCTCTATAGTCGATGCACATGCGCACTGTCCCGTCTTTCTTAGGCACAAAAAGAACGGGTGCTCCCCATGGTGACGCACTGGCACGAATAAAGCCCTTCTCCAATAAGTCATTAATCTGCGTCTTCATCTCTACCAACTCCTTGGGCGCTAGCCGATAAACTCGAGACGAAATAGGCTCGGCTCCCGAAATAAGCTCAATAGAAAACTCAATGTCTCGGTCAGGCGGCAGTCCTGGCAATTCTTCGGGGAATACATCCTCGAACTCGGTGATGATAGGGTGCTGGGGGGTGTCTTGCATCATCATATGAGTCCCCGATGCAGATGCATCGCTCCTCAAGGCGTCCTCTTTGGTGAATTCGAACTCCGCATCACTCGATGGTCTAAAGACGATCCTGTCCCTATGGCAGTCAATAAGAATGAAATGTAGGCTCAACCAGTCCATTCCGAGAACCTTATCGAACGTCGGCTTCGGAAATACAAGAAGTCGTGCTTTCATCTCTCTACCATTTATTACTACAGGACAATCTCTACAAACACCACTAACAGGTACCACTCCTTCTCCAGTGAGGATTCTAATATTTTTAGGTAAAGATGACATGGGTATACTATGTCTGGTGGCAAAGCTAGTGGCTATGAATGAATGGGTGGCTCCAGTGTCAAATAATGTGATGGCAGGAAATGATGCAACTAAAACCATACCTGCTATGACGTCCACCTCTGGTTCTGCCTCTTCTGCAGCTAGTGCAAAAGCCTTCCCCACTCTCTGATTGCCCGACTGTGCTCTCGTCTGCTGGAATTGGGTTGCTTGAGTAGGTAAGGGTGGTCGGGGTGCTCCTGGTCCTACAATAGCTGGCCTCTGCTGCTGATTTTGCGAAGCATTCTTCTGTAAGTGGCAATCCCTGGTCTGGTGCTGGTTCGATCCATAAGCTAAACAGTGTCCCAGCCGACGTCTACAATCTCTCTGAATATGACCCACTTTGCCACAGTAATGGAAAATGGCCTTCTCCTGTGTCTGGTATGGCACTGTCCTCTGCTGATGCTGATGTGTGGGAGGATGTCTCACTGGCCCTCCTGTAGTGGTCTTAGCTGCTCCCATAGTCGAGGTAACTTATCGATTTGCCTTCTTGCTTATGGCCTCCTGAGTTCTAGCCTCTGCCAGAACAGCTGCTTGGGAGACCCTCGACTCGGAGCTGGTGTACCTCTGCAACTCTATACTCAAGCCTCTATAAAATCTTTTGGCTTTCTCCAGCTCTGTCGTAACCAACCCTGGTGCGAAATGACTCAGTCGGCTAAACTCGACGTCGTACTCGTCAACCGTCATATTCTTCTGCTCCAAGTGTAGAAACTGGTCATATAAAGCATCCTTTGCAGTGTCAGAGAAAACCTTCTTATTGAACAGTTCTTTGAATTCCTTCCATGTCTGATCAACTCCTAGCCGTCTCTCCTCTGCGGCCCACCAATCATAAGCATTTTCTTCCAGCTGTAACTTCACTGCCGTCATCCATAGATCTGCAGATAACTCTGAAGCCTTCAGGAGATTCTCTGTCTTAACCAGCCAATTGGTGATCCCGATGACGTCTTCAGTGTCCTTGAAGTGTGAAGGATTCATGTTGCGGAACCCTTCGATAGAACCCACAGAGGCTTGGGGTGCTCAGGTCAGTGCTGTATCCAAACTCCTCCTGATAGCCTCGCTCTGCTGCATCTGAGCCTGTACTAAGCTCTGGAGGATCTGCTCTGTAGTAGTCCCACCAGCCTGAGGCATGGGCTGCTGTGGTGGCATGTATGGCATCTGGGGCATAATCTGTGGGGCATCCTGTGGCCCGTACTGTGGAGGATATGAAGGATATAGAAAGGGATACTGTGGGGGGTATGTGGGTGGATACGGAGGTGGATTCTGTGGATGATACTGGGGTGGATATAATGGTGGATATGGTGATGGATATGGTGGGGGCTGCTGGGGTGGACACGATAGCGGATACTGTGGTGGTTGTTGGGGTGGATATGATGATGTTGGATATTGTAGAGGTGGTGGTGGTGGATATGATGATGGTGGACATGGGGGTAAAATCTGTGCTAGGGGCTGAGGTAGATAAGGTGGCGGTGGCGGTGGCGGTAGATACTCCTCTTGAGTTACAGGGTTTCCAGGATCTCTCTGCTCCACTTGAGGTGCCGGGGCTTGCTGTTTGCAAAAACAAAAGTATGATCTTTATTTCACAAACTTTGTAAAGAATATTACAAGAATTCTGGGAAAGTACAACTATAGGAATCCAATCTCGATGACGATCGCTTTATCCCTTGGACGATGTGAACTTTGAAGACTTGAATCTCTGAAGAACGCAGCAGCACTTGGACGAAAACTCTGATTTCTCTTGATCTTTTTCGTGATGTGTTGAATGGAAACGAAACTCTATTTATAGAGTTCTGAAATAACTGTTTTGGGCAGTTATTCTGGAGAGCGCCTGGTTGAAGTGCGCCTGTTTTGAGCACGTATGACAAACTGCGCCTGTTTTCACTCCATTATCACGAACGTGCACCAACTGCTCTAGACACGTGGCATTATTTGATTAAAATGTGCTTGGTCGTGTACAGTTAGTGGGACACGTGTTGGACATGTAGAGTGGTAGTTAGGCGTTGATTTAGTCAAAGCGCGCCTGTTTCAGGGACACGTGGCAAGCTCTGAATTGATGTTGTTTTGAACTGCGCCTTCTTCGTAGGCGCAATCTGCAAAGTGTGCTGAGTTTGGATAGAAGTAGGCGCAATCTGCGAAGTGTGCTTGATATAGTCAAAAGTAGGCGCAGTCTGCGAAGTGTGCTTGATATAGTCAAAAGTAGGCGCAATCTGATGATAGCGCCTAGTTCTTTGATGTAGGCGCAATCTGTTTAGACAGCTGTCATATCTTCCTCGAGCGCCGCGCCATCAGAGGAATGATAGCGCCGCCTCAATCTTCGTGTTTTTCAGGTAATGATGACTCCACGTCAGCTAAGCGCAGTTTGTGAAGAGCGCCTCTGTGATACAAAAATAGGCGCGTTTTGAGTTTGTTGGTGAAGTAGGCGCCATCTGTCTATAGGCGCATTCTGATCAATCTGTTGAATCAAACCTAGGCGCGGTTTGATTTTTTGGACCTACAAGACCCCCTTCAAAGTTTTCGAATTTTGAATTTTCAAAAATTCGAAATACTTTGAATTTCCATATGATCAAGTCAAACCGCGCTTGATATTTGAAGAAGTTGCGCAGTTTAAGGCGAGAACGGATCTTCAGGCTGAATAGGCGCAATCCGTTGTGGTGGATATTTTAGGCGCGATCGGTTACATCGATTTGAATTCTTCAAAAGCTATAAATAACCTTTGAAAAGCTTCATTAATCTTTTACCACTTCAAAGTATACCCAAGGGCAAATTCTTCCGAGAGTTTTTCTTTGATTTTGTCTTCTTCTTCTGACGAGTTTTTTTTTTCTGATCCAACTTCGATGGCGCCCCGTCGAGCTGATAAGGGAAAGGAGCCCGCACCAATTGAATCTTCGAAGAAATCGAAGAAGACCGCGCCGCCTCCCGTGGTTGAATCGCGCGGTTCTCTTCAAATCCGAGAGCCTGGACAAATTCATGTTTCTCGACACGAAACTGCACATCCGGCCATCAATGGTGGGTCATAGGAACGTACACTGGCTCTTCTTAGGGCTCAGTTGTATTCGCCAACTCTTTTTAGGGTTTGGTGATTCTCTAAACTTCATGTTTATGAAGTTTAAACATTCCACCAAATAGCGCCTAGAAATTAGACTCTGTTTGTTCGATCGCGCCTAGTAACAAAGCTAGGCGCTATCGGATTAGCTTTGTCTGATAAAACAGGCGATGTTTGTTGTTGAATGAAAGCTAGGCATAATCTGCCCTATTCGACAGAAAACTAGGCGCAGTCTTCCCAGATTCATGAATTAGGCGCAGTTTAATCTAGTTGGCTGAAAACTAGGCGCAGTCTGTCTTTAAGCAGTCAACTAGGCGCAATCTGATAACTTTGTTGTGATGTTTGCTCTTTTCTGTTTTGCAGTTGATATCAGAGAAGATCCCAACTTCGAGATCTTCCAAGGAACTTTGTCTGAACCTGAATTCAAAGAGGACTTGTCACACGTTAAGTTCCCTCATTATGAACTACCAGAGTCTCGAAGAGCAATCCTGACTACTCAGGATAATGAGACTCTTCTGTGTTTGATGAACGGCCAACCCTTACAGTCACTGGATGCAGCTATCCACAAGAAACCACTCTTCTTGTTTGGAGATGCCTTGGGCAGGGAATCTCAGCCAAAACAGCGGGTGGAAGAGAGGATTTTTAAGAAAGGTGAAAAGACTATATATTTGCCAGATATGCTTAGGAGTTTACCTCTTTCCAGATATGAGTTTGCCAGTTATCCCCGCCAAATGGCGTGGGATATCACTCCCGTTCAGCAGGCTCGGGTGGGCAAAATATGTTATAAAAAGGTGAACAACAGAGATATCTTCTATAGTTCATCTGATATTTACGCAACTCATCTCAGGGGTTTGAAACCAGGTTGCATCCCTCCTGAGAATTCATCTCGTCTATTACCAGTGAGAATACCAATTTTTGCAAATGAGTTTGCTAGGAAAGGTAGGTATTATACTGATAACACCTTAAGGATGCAAGGTTTAGTCAACCCAGATTATAAACGATGGAGCTGCATTGCCAACTGGGTTTTAGAACATTATGAAGAAGAGCTTCTTAATATCAGTCTGTATGAAGCTGTTTATTCTTCAGTACATGGCTTCCCTCCAAATCCACACCTATTCCTTTCACTGATCGAAAGGTACAATTATAGGACGGGAACCTTCATGACCCCAAAAGGAGAAATCGGTTTCGCTCTTCACGAGATGAATCATATCTCCAAGCTGCCTATGGGAAATTTTCCTTATGAGGAGTATGTTCCCACTGAAGATGAATTAAACAGGCTGAAATCTGAAAATGCTGAAATGGTAGAAGTCTTTGATGAGCTGTTATGTCACTATCACATCTGTTGTTGTTATTTTGAAAGCTCAGGCTCCTGCTATCTTACTAAATGGATATCTTATCTCTTCCTCAAACATGATGATGAAGAGAAACAAATTAGTGAGAAGAAAGCTGTTGATTCACTTACCTTTCAGCGTTTCAATGAGGAAGAGATAAATGAGTTGATGGCAAGGTTTCGCCAAGAAGATATAATAGTTAAAAATGATGAAGATTATCCTCCCCTCAAGATAGGAGATAAAATAGAAAGTTTCATGAGGATGGGATACAGACGTATGTCTAAGAAAGCCCATCTGGCAGGCTTTCTTGCTTTTTGGCTACGAAGGTATGTAGTCCCTGGAGCAAGTGCAGTCGATCGCTTCCATAGAGGTGTTCTTTTTGCTGCAGTCCGCCTAGTGTTCGGTTATCGGATGGATATTTTATCGGCGATGACAAGCCGACTTAATCATAGTCTGCGTTGCTTTGTGGACGGCATGCTAAATAATAAGAAAGATGGCTTTCCACGTACTGAAGTCGCCCACACTTATTTATTTGGGTGGCTTCTAATCCACTGTCCAGTTTTGATGAGCCCTGGCGAAAGAGCTATTGGAGGAAACTTTTTAAGAAAGTATGAAGGGTGTAGATGGAATCACACCTCCTTGATAGATTGCCGGCGAGTATTGAACCGCGGCGATAACTGGGATTTTTATTGTGTTGATCCACCAGCTGGCTACGAGTTATTGCCAGCTAATATCCTAGATTCAGTGAATACTCTACCAACAGATCCAGCTATATTCAATTGGTTGAAGTCGATTCGATCCTTCACACCTCGTACATCGATTTGAAGATGAATGTATTCTTGAACCATATTTGCCTAGCCGTTTTGCACGCCAATTCGGCTATGATCAATTCCATGTAGGGAATGCCACAACATGCCTACAAGGGAAAGGATATTTGATTGATGGCGCCAGGGCTTGGTACTATTATAATGCTAAAAATACGAGGGCCGTTTTCTCAATGCCTGAGAATACAAATCATGGACCGCGAATGTTATTCACCTATTCAAGGTTTTACACTTCGGCCAATACCTTTGTGGAGACTTTTGATTTAGCACATAGCTTCGCTTCTGACAAACGAGCCAAGAAAGGAAAGCCGAGCATTCTTTATAAAGATCCAAATGACGAAGAACCTGCTGACGAACCTTTTGAAATCTCCAGAGATATGAACTTCCTTGAGGAGTTTACTGAACCCTTAAACATTTCTCTCCGAGTAACAAAATCTCCTATGAAGGATAAGAAGAAAAGAAAAAATGATATTCCTGTTGCTTCTCCAGATCCAAAGAAAAAGAAAACCACTGCAGAATCCCTTGAAGGAGTTACCACTAGGTCACAATCGAGACAACGGGCAGAAGAACCTGTAAGGAGTGAAGAGATAACTCCTACGTCTTTACAGAAACAACAGGGTATTTCTGCTGACCAAGAAAGTCCGGATGTGCCTCTTCGAAGAAGGCCGAGTTTGAAGAAAGTAGTTAGTAGAAAATTAAGATTATTGAGTCCATCTCGTGCTGCATCCATCCTGGCTAGTGCTGTTGCTGGGCATATGATGTCTTCCCCTACTCCCATCTCTGAATCAGAACCATTATCTACAGAAGAACCAACACATTCTGGCAAAGAGGCTATGGAAATAAACGCATCTTCTGTGATTGGCCAGCCTTCAACTTTGGCGATTCTTCCTGAAGCGCTTCCAGAAACAGTATCTAATACTATTCCGATCGATACGTTAGATCATCTTCAAACTCATGCCGATGATCCAATATATTCAGATAGCGAAATGATTGATGCATTACAGGCATGCACTGAATATCTCGATGATACTGTTACTGATCCAGAAGCTGAAAATACAAATGAGCCATCTGACGCTCATAAATTGAATGAAGAGAATGTTGAGAGCATTGCTAATGAACCATTAGAAGAAGCACATGTCAATATTATGAATACCCCTACCAGAGAAGATCAGCCTTCACTTAGTACTTCCGATGCAGGAAGTAATCGTGCAGAGGAAGTCTCAGAAGAAATGCCAGCTCAAATTCCTCAGGAGGTAACAGTATTGGTGGACACACCATACATACCCGATCCAGGTTAAATTTCTTGAATCCTGTAGATTGTTATCAATGATGATACTTATTTTTGTAGCATATTGATTCCTTTTCTTTAATAGCTGGAGGTAATGTACACCTATCAGGCGGTTCAGAGGCGGGGTAGTAGTCAAGCAATGGTGATATATACTATTCCTGAGATAGGCACCCCTGCTCGAACAATGGATACTGGTAAATTGCTAGTTTATTGTTCTGAACTTCATAACTTTCTTAGAAAATTAACGCAATACGTTAACTTTCAGGAGAACAAATGAGGAGTGTAACTAGCTCGAAAATGGCTCTATTGGAGACTTCTGTCAGAGAAGAGAGCTCTACAGAGATACCTATACCTGGGCCATCACAAGTACAGATTGAATTGCCTCAATCAGGTAAAGCTTTAACTTTGTCGACTTTGTACAATAAGACTTGCTAATGAGAATATTTCGCAGAAGAACCAGTCAAAGCTGCTACAAGCTCTACCACGGCTCCTCCAATAAAGATAACCCAGATACCAAAAGAAAGATCTTCTGAAATTATTGCTTTGACGACGCCATCTGTCGCAACTGAAATTACTCCAACCGAGATAGCAGAAACTCCCATCACTTCTGAGGCAAACAGAATCGTTATAAGATCTTATACAAACGCATTCTATCTAACACTCAAGCCGATGGTGGAGAGTGAGAACATTCCTTTCTCCAAAGTCAGGAAATCCGTAAAATATTTAATCAACGGGATTCGTGACCACGGAGATGAAGCTCAGGCCGTTTATCTGGAACATATCCTCAATGAGCTTGAAGAAGTGAAGACTGCAATGAAGAATCTATCATCTGGGAATATAGATTCCCTAATTGAAGAAGAATGTCAAGCTTTGGCTCGGGAAGCTGAACAGAAGGAAAAAGATCTTGAAGCATTTTTGGCAGCCTTTGCTCAGTTTACTGCTGATATGGAAACCCAGATTGAAGAAACATCTTCGAAGCTGGAGACCAATGAAGCTGAAATAGCAGAAGTTGACGAAGAAATTGCCAAGCTTCAAGAACGTCTGACTCTGGCGAAGCGGAAAAGGGAAGAGAAGATTCTCTTAAACAAAGAAACTGCAGATCACTTCGTTGCGCTGAAGCGTCAAAAGGAGCTTAATACCAAGACTCATCATGAAGAGCTGACTGCTCGTTTTGCTAATCTAAAACCCTTTGACTTCGAGTCAACAAGGAATCAAATTAGACAAAGGATTTTGAACTCTCAAAATGAAAAGATAGCTGCTTTGAAAAGACGTGTTGCAGAGCTCAGTACCCGGCCTTCTGAATAACTGAATTTTTGGGATGTCTTTCTTTGTTTTGACCAATTGTAATGGATCTTATTTTGAATGAACTGGAATGGTATTTTGGATGATTCTAGTTACTTGTTACATACTCTATTATAGGAGATAAGCAATAGAACGAGAAAACATATTCAGAGGTACAGGACGTGATATATTTTCTTGATGTAGAAAATAACTATATTCTTTATATCTTGCTCAGAGGTAATGTGGACATGGCAAAATATAAATATCGAATTTTTGTTATTTCAATAGACAACTTAGTCAGAGGTAATAGGGACGTAACAAGTTGCAATAGAAAATATGTAGAACTCAAAGGTAATATGGACGTGAATTCTTTTTTGATAACGATGATGATATGAGGAACGGTTGAAAATGAACCGTCAGAATGAATGATTCATCAAAAATGTCTGCTGGGGATTTTAATGAATGAACCTTTAGATTCATCGAAGGGGGGTGAACAGTCACCTTGATTCATGAAGAGTCAGTAGACTAGTATAAATAGTACATGACTCATGAAGAATTTTATCACTGCCTTCAACAAGAAAGATGTCTTCCAACAACATGTCTAAGGAGACTGAAATCGTGCCGAAAGCCGAGAGCGTCACCGGGGAACCTTCTGCTGGGACAGAGAAGGGCGAAGGGTCGTCTGCACCCAAGCCTCTCGTCAACTCAGTCTTACCGGATCAAAAGGAGGTGGGCGAAGGCTCCTCTGCACCAAAGCCTTCACAGGATATCCTCGACTTTCTGATAGAGCCGGGGAAGACTGCGGAAGAAGAGGCAAAGAGGATAGCTTTCCTCAAATTCTTGCTGAGTTCAGACAAAGATGTCTTCGACTCCTTTGCTGATTTTGCTTGTGAAAGGAGGGGCTTGGTCCTCGTCCTAAGTTTGATAGGGATGATAGTGATCTCCCTTAATGTAATGTAATATCTTCTTTGAAAAATAAAAAGAAATTTTATTTACATTGTCTGTCAAGAAATCTTTACACATTTATACATAGTATTTCTTAAGAAATTTGCCATTGATAGGCATCATAGCTATTCTGCCATCCATCTCTGTTAACTGGTAAGCTACCATTGGAAAATACTTTGTTTACAACAAAAGGACCTTCCCATTTGGCATCGAACTTGCCCTTACTCATATGAGTCATAGTCATAGGACGTCTGACTGTAAGGACCAAATCACCTTTCTGAAATGCTCGTACTTTAACTTTGCGATTAAAGGCTTTTGAGATACGGGCCTGGTATAACTCAATGTGCTGTTGAGCCAAAAGCCTCTTTTCATCAAGTGCCTCCAACTCTTGCAATCGAAGTAGATCGTTGTTCTCCGTTGTAAGTTCATTGGCAATGGCTATCCGCAGAGACGGGATTTGAATTTCCAGTGGCAGAACTGCTTCACAACCATACACCAAGGAGAAAGGTGTACAGCCGGTAGGATTGCGAACTGTAGTGCGATAAGCCCATAAACATTCGCCAAGCTTCTCACTCCAATTCCGTTTGTTAGTAGAGACAAACTTCTTGAGGAGTTTGATAATGGTTTTATTGAAAGCTTAGCTAAACCATTTGCTGTAGGGTTATAGGCTGTCGAAGCAACATTGTCGATGCGATGATCGTCACAGAACCGAGTGAACTTTTGACTAATGAACTGAGGTCCATTATCATGAATGATTCGCTGCGGTACACCAAACCTGTATATCACATGGTGTTTGATGAAGTTGATGACACTGCTGGTTTTGACTTCAGCCAGAGGTATAGCCTCAGCCCACTTAGAGAAGTAGTCTGTGATAGCCAGGATAAACCGGTGCCCTTTAGAAGAAGGAGGGTTGATTGGGCCTATGATGTCCATGCCCCAAGCTTCAAAAGGCCAAGAAGCAGCCGTAGGATGTAGATATTCTGATGGTTGATGAATGAAATCTGCATGAATTTGACATGCTCTGCATTTCTTTGCGTATTCAATAGCATCGGATACCATAGAAGGCCAGTAATAGCCCATACGACGAATACGATCTTGTAATTTAGGACCAGGTTGATGCGCTCCACAAACACCATCATGAGCTTCACGTAGTATTTGTTTTGCTTCATTACCAGCAAGACAACGTAATAGTAGACCATCATAAGTTCGTCGGTAGAGAGTTTTTGTTGTATGATTATAATAGAAACGGAGAGATCGTCTTCGAATGCTGGTGGCTCTTTGGGATCCTCAGGCAATATTCCATAAACTGTAAAATCAATGAAAGGAGTTCTCCAATCTTCATTGATGATATTGACCTCAGCAGAATTACTAAACTCAATATTGTGATTATTTTCAATACAAAATAACTCTCTATTGGAAATAACAACCAATTGCTGTCTTTGGACAGGAATCGCCAAGACTGCTGCAAGGTTTGCTAGAGCATCTGCTTCAGGTATTGTAAGCCTGACGAACGTATTCAATATAGAAAGCTTTGAAGGAAATGGCCATAGCAATGGCTGCTTCATGATACGGGAATCAAATCTTGATGACTGAACTTCATTATTCCTCTAACCTGGTTAACAACCAGTTTAGAGTCACCGTATACTTCAAGATATTGGATGTCTAATTGTTTAGCCAGTTGAAGGCCGATAAGCAAAGCATTATACTCTGTAACATTGTTGGAACAAGGCTCATCCAAAGAATAAGCCCGTTGAATAGTTAATCCTTCTGGCGAAACGAGCACAATCCCTACTCCTGCTATAATAATCCCATTTGGTCCAATTCTAGAAGCTCCGTCAAAGAATAGACGCCATGTGGGAAATTCTTCCGAGATCAGATTTGTTTCGAGCGTCTCATCAGGAATCTCGTCGTAGAGTTTAGAAGTCTCAGAAACAGGATGAGCAGCTAAGAAGTCAGCAAGGGCTTGTCCTTTAACTGACTTTTGAGGTACGTAAATCATGTCGTATTGGGCAAGTAAGATAGCCCATGTAGCCAGCCTTGAATTGAGAGTGCTGGGCTTCTTCATGAGTACCCGTAGAGGGTTAATTCGGGAGATGACATGGATTGTTTGACCAATTATATAGTATCTTGTCTTTTGTACAGCGAACATTAAGGCTAAACATTCTTTTTCAACCATGCTATATCGATGTTCGGCTCCGATCATAGTACGACTGAGATAGTAGATAGCCTGTTCATGTCCTTCTTTATTCTTTTGGGCAAGTAAAGCACCCAATGAGTGATCCATTGCTCTGACATACATTAAGAAAGGTATGCCGGAGATTGGTGACACCAAGACTGGTAGGTTCATAAGATACTGTTTTATGTTCTCAAATGCTTGTTGACATTCTTCGGTCCAAACAAAAGATACACCTTTCTTCATGAGTTGTGTAAACGGTCTGCATCGTCCAGATAAATTTGAAATGAATCTCCTGATGTACGCAAGTCGACCTTGAAATCCTCGTAGCTCTTTTAGGTTGCGTGGAGGACGCATCTCTTGAATGGCTTTGATCTTCTCAGGATCTACGTGTATACCTTTAGAGGTAATAACAAAGCCGAGAAATTTACCATTAGAGACACCCAAGAATGACTTGGTGGGATTCATTTTGAGTTGATGTTGGCGCATAAGATTGAAGATAGTTCTCAAGTCTTGAATGTGATCTTCTTTCAGACGGCTTTTGACAGCAATATCATCAACATAACATTCAACAGTCTTTCTCAAATGATCTCGAAAGATAGTGCTCATGGCTCGTTGATAAGTTGCACCGGCGTTCTTGAGACCAAATGGCATCACAGTATAGCAATAAACTCCTCGAGGGGTACGAAAAGAAGTATGCTTTTCATCGTCAGGATTCATCTTGATTTGATTATATCCAGAGAATCCATCCATAAAAGATAACCTCTCGAACCCATAAGTATTGTCAATCATGACATCAGTGATTGGAAGGGGAAACTCATCCTTTGGACAAGCGTCGTTCAGATCCCGAAAATCAATGCAGACTCTGATTTTCCCAGTCTTTTTCAAAACTGGAACAACATTAGCAACCCAGTCTGGATGTTGTTCTTCACGAATAAAGCCACAAGCGATGAGTTTTCGAACTTCTTCATCAATTGCATCCATCATTTCAGGTTTGAAGCGTCGTTGTTGTTGTTTAACAGGTTTTGCATTAGGTAATATATTCAGCTTGTGTGTAGCAATTTTGGGATCTAAACCTGGCATGTCTTCATAGCTCCAAGCAAAGACATCAATATATTCACGAATGAGAAGAATCAACTCCTGCTTATCATCTTCGGAGAGATTTTTACTAATGAATATAGGACGGGAAATACCGTTTTCTCCTACATCGATTTGGATTAGCTGATCTTCGGTAGGTGGTTCTCATTTTTCAAACCGGAGCTTCCACTGATTGTCCATCTTTTGTACCCAAGGGTCAGTTTCAGGGCTTTCTTCGAAGTCATCATCAGTAGCATCGTTGTTGATATCTGGAAATTCAACTGAGACCATGTTGGAGGATATGGCAATACGATGTACGTGACCAATGCTAGTGTCAGAATCCCATGAAACTGTATCAGATGAAACAGTGCGTTCATCATCATCAGATTCAATTATTTTAGGAGCTGTAGCCATAGTAGGAAATGTAAATACATAACCAAGGCCGAGCTTATTCCTCTTGCTAGTAACATGAATAGGAGTTCGTCTCCCTCTTCCATAGTTGAGTCCACTCTTGAAATCATATCCCATTTTACGGATGATCTCTTTAGACTGAATACTGTAACGACGGAGTTGTAAATGTCCTGTGTCATCATGTTTGCAGTCTTCGGTATAAGAAAACTTTTGTTCTGGTCCTCTAATAAAGATTATTGGACTTTCGTCAGCTTTTCGAGCAGGAACTATAAAGTATGAACTATCCGTTGATTCCAATGATACATCTGTTTGGTAAGATTGTACAACTTCAATTGTGAGTGGCTTTAACCTATCTAACATATTTAAGTAACACTCAGCATGATACAACACATCAGTATACTGTAAAGGAGATGCATCTTTATTGATATTTACAACAGTGTTTACAGTAGGACCTTTAGCCTTAGCAGGCTTAGTCAAATTGATAACAAGAGGGGGAGAAGAAGAACGAGGAGGAAGAGAAGGCTTGTTACGACGAAGGTCGATAAAAAATGGCTCAGAAGAGGTGAGCTCCCTTTTTCCTTGGTCAGTCATAGAAATTGTCTTCTTGGCAGGAAGTCGAATGACCAGTGGTTCAGCATGTGAGGGCTTAGAGACGCGCCCTTTAACAGGAATCACAAGAGTATCCTGTGACTTTGGTTCTTGTTCCTTTTTACTAGGAGGAAGATAGATGGTTAGTGGTTCAAAAGAAGAGGGTTGAGAAACGCGTCCTTTAACAGGAATTACAAGAGTGTCTTGAGATTCAATTCCCTGCTCTTCTTCAATGTCTAAAGCCAAGACAACTTTCATGAACTCGTCTTTGTACATGCGAGCATCGTTGCAGTATGCTTCAACGCCCTTGAAAGGATAGAGATCTGCAACTTCTTTTTGAACTTCTCCTTTATCATCAACATATTTGAAACATTGATGAAGAGTTGATGGCACAATATTATGCTCATGAAGGAATGGTCTTCCCAGAAGAGCATTGTAGGAACAACCATGGTTATCAATGATGTAAAAGGTAACCTTTGTACGAAGATTGCCTATTTGGAATTTTAGGCGAATCTTGCCCAGAGGTTCACTTCTTCCTTGATTGAACCCCAGAATAGTAGTGATTGTGCCAGTAAGACTGCGTACAGGAATTTTCAAAGCATCCAACATTATTTTAGGCATAATGCTGAGTGCAGAGCCTGGATCTATCAGGATATGATCGACCTTCATGGTATCAACGTACCCTGTGAAATACAAAGGGCGATCATGTCGATTATCTTCTAGGAGCATGTCATCTTGCGTGAAGGTAATATTTGGAATTAATTCCAACACGCTATGACAATGGAGACAAGAGAGAGGCTCTTTCTCCGGCTTCTTCAGAATTTCAAGGCAATTTTCTGCCTGCAACAAAGCTTCACTTAACGTCTCTCGAGTTTCCTTAGAGAGGCGCAAGAGCTCGAATATTGACAATCTGGCAGGAGTATTGGCCAATTGAGCCAGTATGTCAAAGTTATACGGCTTTTCGAGTCCGAGAGAGGTGGACTTTTTGAGAGCTTTATCGAAACGAGCTGGTTGTTTCCCTTTATCAGTAACTGCTGGTTTAACAGGAGGAGGAGTTGGGTTAGTTGAAGATGAAGAGGGTTGAATTTCAGGAGGCGTGTCAGGAGTAGAAGATGAAGTTGGAACTTCCTGATTCTCTGAGTATTCCCGTAAATAGGGCTTACCAGACCTGGTACCCAATAGGATCTCTTCTTCATTTAATGGTTCAAGAGAAACCATATTACAACTTTTAAACTTGCCTTTGGAATTTTTCTTTTGTTTAGATGAAGAAGAGGCGGAGGATTCAAAATCTGAGACCAGATCTGGATGAATCCATATGATTTTCCCCTTTAGAAGTAGATAAAGGGACTAGTCCTTCATTTCGAAAAGGTGGAAGGTTTACAAGCTCGAGAGTGGTTCGAGGAATGGGAACTACACCATCTTCTATCTGCATTGGTGGAAATTCGCCGAACTAAACAGAGACGACATTAGCCGTCACCGTCTTTTCATCTTGTTCGAGGGTTACTGCTCCAGATTTGATCATCTCTTGTATTTTTCCTTTAAGCACATAACATGCTCGAGTAGGATGTCCGATAAATCTGTGGTAAACACAATACTTAGGATGATCAGTCTTACCAACCTCTTCCGGCCTTTTAGGGTCGGGTAATTGCAGTTTGTTGCTTTTTGTAAGACATTCAAAGATACCCATGATATCATCTTCATCGAAAGAGTATTCTTCTTTAGGATGTGTTGCTCTTTGAGGTTGTTGTGATGGAATAGGTGCAGATTGAGCAACATTGACAGCCAGTGCTTCTTTGCTTCTCAAGTCAATGGCCAAAGTTTCTTTAGGAGCAGATGTATCTTTGCCTTTTCTATTATTATTCTGGCGATTGTTGTTAGAGTTTGAGCTATGATCGCCTTGGTCAGGATTCATGTGAACCCCCAATGTCTTAAATTTTTCAGCGCTGAGTTCTGCTGCCTTACCATTAATAATGAAAGAAGGCCAGTCTTGGAATTGAGTTGCCCCTGTCCACATACTGATAATTGGCAAGAGATTATTCTTGCAAGTATCAATTGTAACAGCAGATGGAGTTCCCATTGGCATTTTGAGAGCTTCGCGACGGAACCTCTCGATAAATTGCTCAGCAGGCTCATTATTTCTTTGTTTGATTTTAATGAGGGCTGACATAGTCATGTCATTGACGCCTTCATAAAATCGTTCAAGGAACATCTGTTTAAACCAGCAAAAGAAGTGATACATCCATCTGGTAGACTTCGGTACCAGTCATAAGCAGCGCCAGTTAAGCAACTGACGAATACCAGAGTAAGAAGGGCATCATTAGGCTGAAGAGGATCAGTCATCAATTCAAAATGATTAATATACTGATTGGGAGATGAAGTACCATCGAACTGCATAATGGTAGGGAATTTATATTTTGGCGGAAACTGCATTTTCTTCCATTCGGCGGGATAGGGTTGTTTAATGCCCAACCGTTGTAAGCCTTCCCTTTGTGTATAGGCTTCAAATTGATTCCGCAATTGTTCAACATCATCATTAGCATTCCCTGAAGATTGAGGATTGCTAGATTGATTAGTAATAGCCGGAGGAGGAACTGCATGGTAAGCATCACCCCCAGCACCAGTTTGGCTAAAAGTAACCTGAGCTGGTACTGTGATGTTTGGAAGAGGTGGTACCCCCAGACCAGGGTTCTGAGGAGTGGAAGAAATCAATGGTTCAGGAGTTATGACCGGTGGAGTATGCTGAGCCATAATAACATCATGCATTTTAGCCATCATTTCGGCCATAGTCTTCAATTGTTCTTCTAGTGCAACAATCCTTTGATTCTGATTGTTAGAACCAGAAGCATCTTGTTCTTCAACGACGTATGCTGTCACTTCTCGTGCCATGACAGATGACACAGTTTGTTCAGAGCCATCACTGTCGACAGCAAAGTCCGAATTACCCCCATCATGAGAAGTAGACCGATCACTGTAAGGAAGATTCCTTTGACCGATTGTTTCTCGGCTTCGAGATCGAGTATGCTGGTAAACACCATCATCTGATTCTCTAAGTCGGTCAAGATAGTGCTGGCTAGGTCTCCGGGTTTTTTCGTGCTTGCATTTTCTACCCCCAGAATCTCTGGAAGTCATGTTGACAGAGGCAAACATTACCTCTTCTTCATCATCACTCTTTTGATCAATAGAAGGGAAAGTCAGACGCTCGAAGACAGAACGTTTGGTTGTTTGGCAACAACATTTGATAACCACTTCGTGAGGATGATTGCAATGATGAACTTGTGATTGTTTGGGAGAACTGGGGGTGATATTCCGTTTTCTGCCTAAGATGATCCCGAAGATCAGAGACAACGGGATGAGAAGAAGTAGCAGGGATATACTCATAGATGACATTTGGAACATGATTCTGATTTCGTAAACGTTCGATTCCATGAGTATAAAGAGAGGTACTCATCTGATTGGCATAATTGTCAGGATTCCTTATCTCAAAAGGTTGATACTGAGGCAAGTTGATCTTAGCATGCTTACGTTTTACAGAGGTAGGTTTTGATTGTGGTTTTCTATTAAGATATGCCCGTAAATCATTTAAACCGCCCCTGGGAACCTCAGTTTGTGAAACTTGTAATTTGCCTTGTTCGGATCGTGAAATCCGCAAATTAGGCAATTCCTGAATATTTGCCTTGGAAGTAGGCAAAATACCTCTCTGATTAGTACGAGAACCCTTGTTAAGGGGGATATTCGTATTAATAGGTGCAGAGGCACTATCAGTTGGATCCTCCTCGATAAGAATCGAAGAAGACTTGGAAAAGGCCAGAGGACCTTTCCCATTGTTTTGAGATGAAGGGATAGCTAAAGAGCATTTCCCTCTGTTATCTTTCAAGTTTTGAGCTTGGGAAGATTGGGAGAAGACCAAGGGGCCTTTTCCTTTTGATGGAATGGAAGAAGGAACAGCCAAAGGACTGTCCTCAGCAAACTGCGCCTGAACAGTTTGGGGTTTCTGGATTCTGGAGTGATTCGGAGTAGACTACGCCTGAGTAGACTGCGCCTGAGTAGACTGCGCCTGTTTAGTCAGGGCAGCAAATGTATTGGATTGAGCCTTGGCAGCATCAGAAGATTTAACTTGTGCCAATTTGGCACAAACTGTGCCAGAAGAAGGTTTGGTGGTAGACTGCGCCTGTTTCCCTAAGGAGAGAATAGACTGCGCCTGATTGTAAGGCAGAGATTGTGCTGTTTTGACATGAACTGTGCCAAAAGATGGTTTGACAGCAGACTGCGCCTGTTTCACAATTTTAATCTGTTTCCCTAAGGAAGGAACAGACTGTGCCTGATTGGAGTGTTTAGCCGCAGACTGCGCCTGAACAATCTGTTTCCCTAAAGAGGGAACAGACTGCGCCAGGTTACCAGAGATAGGTACTGGTGTTTTGGAAACAGCAGGTTGTGCCAAGGAAGTGGCAGCGTTCTTCATCAGAGAAGGAGCAGAGTTCTTGGGAGTCCACACTGAGCGAGTCTTGTTCTTGACGGAATTCGTAGTGCGGCGAGGAGTGCTTTGTGCATTAATCATTGCTTCGTAAGCCGTTTGGTCGACTTTCACGACCAAAGTCTTCTGCGTCGAGCCAATAGACGCCGTGTCACATTGAGTTGTCACCTCTTCATCGGAGGAAAAGGTCGTCCCCAGCAGAGTCGCCATTTTGTTTGCAAAAACAAAAGTATGATCTTTATTTCACAAACTTTGTAAAGAATATTACAAGAATTCTGGGAAAGTACAACTATAGGAATCCAATCTCGATGACGATCGCTTTATCCCTTGGACGATGTGAACTTTGAAGACTTGAATCTCTGAAGAACGCAGCAGCACTTGGACGAAAACTCTGATTTCTCTTGATCTTTTTCGTGATGTGTTGAATGGAAACGAAACTCTATTTATAGAGTTCTGAAATAACTGTTTTGGGCAGTTATTCTGGAGAGCGCCTGGTTGAAGTACGCCTGTTTTGAGCACGTATGACAAACTGCGCCTGTTTTCACTCCATTATCACGAACGTGCACCAACTGCTCTAGACACGTGGCATTATTTGATTAAAATGCGCTTGGTCGTGTACAGTTAGTGGGACACGTGTTGGACATGTAGAGTGGTAGTTAGGCGTTGATTTAGTCAAAGCGCGCCTGTTTCAGGGACACGTGGCAAGCTCTGAATTGATGTTGTTTTGAACTGCGCCTTCTTCGTAGGCGCAATCTGCAAAGTGTGCTGAGTTTGGATAGAAGTAGGCGCAGTCTGCGAAGTGTGCTTGATATAGTCAAAAGTAGGCGCAGTCTGCGAAGTGTGCTTGATATAGTCAAAAGTAGGCGCAGTCTGATGATAGCGCCTAGTTCTTTGATGTAGGCGCAATCTGTTTAGACAGCTGTCATATCTTCCTCGAGCGCCGCGCCATCAGAGGAATGATAGCGCCGCCTCAATCTTCGTGTTTGTCAGGTAATGATGACTCCACGTCAGCTAAGCGCAGTTTGTGAAGAGCGCCTCTGTGATGCAAAAATAGGCGCGTTTTGAGTTTGTTGGTGAAGTAGGCGCCATCTGTCTATAGGCGCATTCTGATCAATCTGTTGAATCAAACCTAGGCGCGGTTTGATTTTTTGGACCTACAGGCTCGTCTTCTTGGAATATCGGGTTGTCGTGGAGGTTTGGAGGAGTGCTACCCCCAGCCCCGACAATCCCCTGCGTTGTGGACGACGAATCTCCTATTGTAGCAGATTTTGTCTTAGAGCGAGTACCTTGGAAAACTCCGGTGGTGGGCACCCGCTTAGACGACAGTCTTTTAGTCGCAGTGGTTGAAATCTTCGGGCTGGGAACATTTGTCTTCTTCTCCCTTCCATCAGCGGAGACTTTCTGAGCAGAGTTGCAGGAGACGACGGGAAGCGCCTCGTCTCCTGAAGACGGCTGTTGCAGTCTTTGAAAGACGGACTGCCGGTCTTTTCGTACCGTCGCACTATTGCAGCAGCAGTTGACGATGACTTGGGTGCAGTGACGTCCGTGGGAGGACTCTTTGCACCTCGATACGTTTTCTCTTTTCTTGCGTTTGTGGAGGATGGCCTCACGCAAGTCAGATAGGTCTTGACCGACCACGTTTGCTCCCGGGATCTTGGGAGACTTTTGGGAACCTCTCTGTCCGTCTGTCGCCGGGGGCTGGACTCGAGTGGTTCTGTACAACTTCCCATCTGAGGCCCGCGTAACAGTATGCAGAACGCTCGGATAGTCAGAGGTCAGATCAGCAGACCGAACTTGCCAGGTTCGCGCTGCTTTAGACTTCTTCGCTCTAGTGCGTAAGGGCACATAGTAGGAAGAGTCTAAGTGATACTGGAGAGAGTCAGACATATCTTCTTGGGAGCTCAAGAGATCAGGATCGTACGAGAGGCGGTCGAAGACAGAGCCGCGTGGAGTAGGCATCATGCGGCTGTCATCGGTGGTCCGTATGCGGCTGGCAGACGTAGCCGCATAGGCTTTCTTCATACGGCTGGGAGTCTCAGCCGCATGAGTCTTCTTTATGCGGCTGGATGATCTAGCCGCATGGATTTTCTTCATGCGGCTGGTAGATCCACCCGCATGAGCCTCCTGCATGTGGTTGGCAGATTTGGCCACAGGAGTGCTCGGCTTCTTCTTGGGGCGCATAGAGTCGCTCTTTGTCCCTGCAAGTCCAGCATCGTAGTGCTTTCCTCTGTCGGACTTGGGGACAACAGAGTTCTCTATGGCTCGAAGTGGGGCCGTACGAGAGTCGTCTTCGCCGTCTTGGGTAGCATCGAGGACTTGGGGAGGAGCAAATGATTTTGGCCTCCACTCTTTGCGAGCTTTCGTTGTGCGGGTGCGCTTCTGGACCGGGCCAGCGCCTCCTTCGGAGAGCATTTCTTCGAACGCCTGTTGGTCGAAGCGGACGACCATCTTCTGTTGTGTGGAGCCAAGCTTGGCTGTATCCGACTGCGTCACCAACTCCTCAGCCGTAGAGAAGTTTGTCTCCAGCAGAGTCGCCATCGTGTTTGCCATTGATTATAAAAGTACAGAACAGTTTTATAGGAGGACTAAACTTAGACTCACAACACAAACTCACTTGTACAAAGAAAGCCTAGGGACGAAAGCCTAGGTATAGCAGACTAAGTACAATTGTTTATTTTAGATTCTGGGGGGTGACAATAGAGGCTCGGGAAGGCGACGGCAGCCCTGCCTTACTCCTTGGACGATCGATGTGCAGCCTTGGCTCCAGAAGATTTGCTCAGCGTTGAAGAAGTGCTCTCTTTGCTCTCTCTCTCTCTGCTCTTCTCTCCAAGTACTCTGGTGCTCTCTCTGATCTCGAAAAGTGCTCCTGTGTGCTCCTCTCTCTGTATGTGCGTCTCTGCAAGGGAATGGTACCCTGTTATTTATAGGAATGGGGTGTGATCATTAGGGTTGCAAATGATTGCTTCTTGGAGATGGCGGCGGCCTGTGGATTGGTCAATCTAGGCCATTCGTTTTGATTATGATGAATCTGGACCATCAAGTATAGATTACACCAAATCTCATCAGCAATTAATACTGATTGGAACAAATCTTCCTCATAATAATCTTCTGATATCTGCGAATAAATTTGATTTATTCTCTTGCCACGTGTCCCAGATTATCGAGATTTGACCCAATCTCTGATTGCAATAAATCTGAGAGATTGATTGACTTAGGACACGTGTCCTAGGAGCCACTGGGGGATCTGAACCGCATGACGATTGAGCCGCATAAGATTTAGGTCGCATAAGGTTCGGGCCACGTGTTAGGGCTGCTTGGGTAGTGGCTCCCCCCTTCGAACCCTTGAACCGCATGGAGATGATCATTGCGAGCCGCATAGGGATGCATCCGCCTGGGCCGCATGGAAATGGTCCTCTTGAACCGTATAGAGATGATCATTGCGAGCCGCATAGGGATGCATCCGCCTGGGCCGCATGGAAATGGTCCTCTTGAACCGTATGGGAAGGCCTCCGCTTGAGCCGCATGAGACTGTTTCGGTCTGAGCCGCATGGAACGGCTTCATTCTGAACCGCATGGGAAGTCTTCGCTCGAGTCGTATATGATCGTCCACGTGGCAAGGACACGTGGCATTTTATGGATCTCGGGAGATTTGTGTCAGAGATCTCTTTCTCTTCCCTAGGGGACTGTCATTATGACAGAGTCATAATTACTTCTTTTGTATCAGGGCTGTCACTTTTTCAAAGTTGTCAGCCGTCAAAGTCATTAATGCAGCATGGGTCGAAGGGGAGCACTGTTACGCCACGTGTCTTCTGAGCCGCATGAAATATTTCAGATCGTATCGTCTCTGAGACGCATAGTCTTTCTGTGCCGCATGGGCTGTCTGAGCCGCATGGGGTTCCCTGGCCGCATGGATCATTTTTCATGCTTCTACACCAATGTAAGCCTTGCATCGATTCTTCATCAGGTCGATGCCAACTCTTCGGGTCGACGGCTCGTTTGAGTCGTTGCACTTGCCGTTTGAATCGGCGTTTCGCTAGGGCGGAGCGGGTCATTACAGGTTTAGATGTGGAGATCATTCTTATCAGGAGATTATATCAGCCCTGCAGTGGACTTTTTGACCTGTCCCTTTAATTGGATGTGTGTGGTTCTTATCACCACTGTTAAGAGACCTTGGTATCATTGGGTGTTGGCTACTCTAGAAGTCATGACACCTATGATTCTAATAGTATATTGTAAGGAAGTTAAGGATATATGGCCTCCTAGTTTGGGATATTATTCTAGTGGTATAATTGTATAGGGTAAAGGTTATAAGATAGGCTTAATATTTAAACCAAGATATGTTGTAGTAACTTTGGTAGACTAGAAATACCTATCTAAATTGCCAACTTATAAATTGTAAATCATTTGACAGGAGGATATCCAGCTTTACTACCCTTTCTCGATCACCCTGAGCAAGGCAAGTATACTCCTCGGACTTGTTCATTTTTTCATGTCTTGTATATTCATTCCTGTATCACCTTGTTGACACGATATATCACGGGATTGTCTGGTTTCATGTTTCATGAGTTACTTGTGTCTGGGAGGGGAAATACTACAGTTGTGTGATCAAACCCTATTACTATTCATGTGAATAGCTTAGGTCCCGCATCGTACATGCGGGACCCGAGCCGTACCATTTCATGTTCATTGAATCTACCCAAACCGATCACACAATCTGGATGTATTTCAATCTTGCACATTTCAGGATTCAGGTTGTATTTCATGTTCAGGTTATATTTCATATTCAGGACTCATATCATGTTCCCTGTATTTACTTTCAGTACTCATATTCAGTTTCATGTCTTGTTCTCATTTCTCGTACTTTTATATATTTTATGTTTCTTGTTCATACCATGATGTTCATGTTCATTTTCTTGGATATACTTAGCTCCGCTCCTGACTAGGATATGTTGCAGGTGCTTGCAGGATATTGTTCTACCCTATGGGCCAGAGCCCAGGATATTAGCTGAGCAGGATGGAGACATGATTTAGCTTGAGGCTTCAGGTTTAGACTGTTTAGTTTTACTCCTAGATATTGTACATTTCATTCCTGATGACTAGTACAATTTTGATATATGGATTTGTGGATTATGGTGATCATTCTGGGAACATTTTATAGATGTTGTGATTGTATACATTCATGTTTATCTGGTTAGATTTTCCTAGCTTGGTACAGCTTACTTCGTCGTGTCTAACACGAAGGCTGGACGTGTCCGACTCGTATCCGATTATTCGGAAGCGGGTCGTGACAGAAGCGCCGGTGCAGGGTGATCTTCTGCCTGAGCTCGATAACGTCCTTGTGGAGTTCGGGGACGTCATGCCAAAGGAGTTGCCAAAGAGGCTACCTCCGCGGAGGGAGGTAGACCATGCCATCGAGTTGGAGCAGCCGCCCTCCATGGCTCCATTCGCATGGCCCCGCCCGAGCTAGACGAGTTGAAGAAGCAACTCAAGGAGCTGCTGGATACGGGATTCATCAGACTGTCGAAGGTCCCGTATGGTGCACCGGTGCTGTTCCAGAAGAAGAAGGATGGAAGCCTTCATTTGTGCATCGAATATCGTGCACTAAACAAGGTAACCGTCAAGAACAAATATCCTATTCTGTTGGTGGCGGACTTGTTCGACCAATTGGGAGGCGCAAGGTACTTCTCCAAACTCGATCTGTGCTTGGGATATTATCAAGTCCGAATTGTGGAGGGCGACGAGGCTAAGACGGCATGCGTTACGAGGTATGGCGCATATGAGTTTATGGTTATGCCTTTTAGTCTAAAAAATGCTCCTACAGTTTTTTATACCTTGATGAACAAGCTCTTTCTTTTCTACCTGGATCGGTTCGTCGTGGTCTATCTCGACGACATCGTCGTGTACTCAAACACGATGGAGGAACACATTGAGCATTTAATTAAAGACCATCTTCCAAGTGCTGAGGGAGAACGAACTCCTCGTCAAATGGGAGAAGTTCTCGTTTGCACAAGAAGAGGTATCGTTCTTGGGGCACTGGATCGGGCATGGCAAGATATGGATGGACGGCGCAAAGGTCCAGTCCATACGGGAGTGGGAGGCTCCCACCAGGCCAACAGAGTTGCGATCGTTCCTTGGCTTGGTGAACTACTACGGGCGGTTCATCCGAGGATATTCTGCCATCGTAGCGCCTCTGACTGGTCTGCTACGGAAGGATTGGGTGTGGAGCTGGACGCCCCGATACGAGGAGGCATTCGAGGTACTGAAGCGGGCTGTGACGGAGGAGCCGGTCTTATCTCTGTCGGACTACTCCAAGGCGTTCGAAGTGCATACGAACGCGTCCGACTTCGCCATCGGTGGGGTATTGGTGCAGAAAGGGCACGCCATCGCGTTCGAGAGCCATAAGTTGAATGACACTGAGCGGAGACATGGTACAGGAGAAGGAGATGACCGCAGTCGTGCATAGCTTGAGGACATGGCGGTACTACCTTTTCGGCACCAAGTTTGTGGTCATGATGGACAATGTTGCCACGAGCTACTTCCAGTCCCAGAAGAAGCTGTCTCTGAAGCAGGCGAGATCGCAAGACTTCATAGCCGAGTTCGACATGGAGTTGCGGTACAAACCCGACAAGGAAAATCAGGTGGTCGATGCGCTCAGCAGGAAGGCTGAACTCGCATCGGTGTGCTTGCTCAAGGGGGACATTCTGGACCGTGTTCGAGTGGGTATCATGGAGGACCCACTAACACAGGCCATAGTGAAGCTTGTCAAGGAGGGCAAAATGAGAAGGTTCTGGCTGAAAGATGAACTTCTTTACACTAAGGACGACGGGGTGGTCGTGCCTAAGTGGAGTGGCTTACGGAGACAGCTGTTCAAGGAGTTCCATGATACGAAGTGGGCTGGACATCCGGGACAGAAGCGGACCTTGGCGCTGCTGGAGGCCGCATACTACTGGCCTCGCATGTACGAGGATGTGGAGGACTATGTGTGCACCTGTCTTGTGTGCCAACAAAACAAGGTGGACCATCAAAAGCCCGGAGGCCTACTGGAGCCTCTTTCCATACCGTACAGGTCGTGGGAGAGCATATCGATGGACTTCATCTCTGCCCTATCGAAAGTGGGAGCGCTTGGGTCCATTCTCGTGGTGGTGGACCGGTTCTCAAAGTACGCGACCTTCATTGCTGCTTCAACAGACTGCACAGCAGAGGTGGCCGCGCGACTGTTCATCAGCCACGTTGTGAAGTTCTGGGGCATCTCAGTGAACATTTTCAGCGATCAGGATCCCCGCTTCACAGAAAAGTTCTGGATGGAAGTGTTCAAAATCCTCGGGACGGACTTGCACTTCTCGACCAGCTTCCACCCGCAGATGGACGGACAGACCGAGCGGGTCAATTCGCTACTCGAGGAGTACTTGCAGCACTTTGTGAGTGCCAACCAGAGGGATTGGTTACATCACCTCGACGTCGCTCAGTTATGCTACAATCTTCAACGGTGCGAGTCGTCGCACAGTAGCCCATTCGAGTTGGTGATGGGCCGATAGCCACACGCCCCGCACACGCTGAGTGCGGGGTCCTCGAGTAGAAGCCCCGCGGCCAACCTTTTCACTTCAGATTTCAAGGCAAATGCGGACATTGCCAAAGCATTTCTGGAGAAGGCCACGAGGAAGATGAAGAAGTGGGGCGACGCGAGACGAATGCCAGTTGATTACAAGGAGGGGGACATGGTGCTGGTGAAGCTACAACCACAACAGTTCAAGGTGTTCCGGAAAGTACACAAAGGACTGATTCGGAAGTACGAAGGCCCCTTCCCCGTGCTCAAAAAGGTAGGCATGGTGGCCTTCAAGCTCGAACTCCCCACCAAGCTGAAGATTCATCCAGTCTTCCATTCGAGTTGCCCGAAGCCTTATCATGAAGACTTGGAGGATCTCCAGCGAGGAGTTCTGAAACGACCGACAGTGACCATGACTACGTCCTTCGAGAAGAAGGTAGAAGCCGTGCTTGACAAGAAGACCATTTATCGGCAAGGTGTGTCCCCGTATGTGGAGTACCTCATCTAATGGAAGGGCATGTCTTATGGCGAGTCTAGCTGGGAACGTGCTGATACGCTGCATCAGTTCGAAGACGAGATCCAGGCGTTTCTCAGCGAGCATGGTTGACGAGGGCGTCAACGCCTTAGGTGGGGGAGAATGTAACGTCCCAAATATTGTGCCCCGCCCGAGGCCAAGTTGCATAACCTTTCCACGGACCAAGGTTATGCGGGAAGCTTCTAGAATATTCCAGAAGATGACAGAACTCTAGAAGATGGTGGATTTCTCTGGAAGGCCCAAGATCATTCTAGATGGCCCAAGATGCTTCTGGATGGCCCCTGAAGTTTCCTTTTATGTCCCTAGAGAATAAACCTGGAATATGTTGTTCCAGTTATGGTAGAATCCTTGGAATATTTCTTCTAGGACTTTCCATGTAAAGCTCTATGAGCCATTATAAATAAGGGGGAGGCCTCATTTGTTCCTCACCACCTAAACTTGTAAGCATTCTCCAAGTCAATAAAGAATTTCTTACGAGTCTCCTCTTTGCTCCACTGTCTTTAATTTCCTTAGCGATTTAGCTAAGTCTGGTTGGAAAGGCTTGCACGATCTTCGAGGAGGAAGTTAGTGCGCCGTACGGGACGAAGGGCTAGCAAAAACACTAAGTCCGTGACATTTGGCTCTTTCCATCAAAGTGGTTCGCTATCCTTTAGTAGGTAGGTGTCTTTGTACGACGTTTTTTTTTTCTAGCAAAGTGGTATCAGAACGCTTGGTTTGAGAGAGAATGTGTAATCATGTCTATGGAATAAAAACATGTACGATCACCCTCACATGGAAAAATTGGACAAATTTGAAGCCAATGATGGTGGAATATTGTGATGCAACAATCTACATGGTCTATTGGAGGATGAGAGCGTTGAGCCAATGGACTAGAAAAGGATCGATCAAAGGCGGTTGGATTCATCTGCCATGACTCTATGGAGAGCTTGACAAAGGCATTGGGGGAGAAATTGCATCCACTTTATGAACGAAAGACTGTCGGGAACAAGTCGACATTTCTTATTTGTCAACTCGTCAACCGAAGTACATGGAGGGTGCCTCGGTGGCGCGACATCTGAACAAAGTTCAAGGAATCGTCGATCTATCAACTATCGACGATGAAGATGATGAAGACAATGATTGAGGATGCGCTTTAGGCCTTATTACTTTCGAGTTATTTACCCGAAAGCTAGGAGATGTCGGTTATATCGGTGAGTAATTTTGTGTCTGATGGAGTTGTCACGATCGAGTTAATCAAAATCAACATGTTGAACGAGGAGGTCCGACATAAGAAACAAGAATTGTAGCAGGAGTCAGGGCTGGCTCTGGCCCAGGATGGCCAGGGCGATCGTCCAAGGCCCATGGATCATGAGGGCTCCCAAAAAAATAGTTTTAAAGTAAATATGTTAATAATTTTGTATCTCAAAATAGCCCCTAATAATAAAAATGACTGTCCTGAATAACTTTTTCTCTAAACTTGACTAGCTTCAATTCTAGAGTCTAGTCCTGAATTAGTTTGGATGTGTCTTTATAATTAGCTAATAGAAAAGTCCTCTCTCATTTATGTATCTATATTTTTTTTTCCCCTCCACGCCTACACATCATCATTTACTTCCTAGGTAGGTGTCTCGCACTAGGAAAGTTGGTCTGTTGAAGCTTTAATGGGATTGTTGGTCTGTTGAAGCTTTAATGGGATTGTTGGGAAGTGTATGCATGCACTCAGATTTCAGCAAAGCAAAACCTTTTTAAAGTGCAATGTTAATGCTCTCTTTCATGTGGGAAAAATTCTTCATTAGAGCTGACTGACTTCCTAGGTGATCGTAAGAGACTTGTGGCTGCAAAATAGTTCATTACTGAATACTTTCTTTTTTTTTTATTTGTATTTCTGTACTACGGATGGAATCAAAAAGCTTCATCGTGCCTACGCAGCATTGCTCCATTGGAAGCGCAACATACATCCAATCTGGTCAGAGGAGTTCGAATCTCGGAATCCTACTAGAGTGTAAAATGTAAATGGATGTATGAGTAATCAAAAAACATAAAACAAGACAAAACTTCATCTGTAGTTAGGGATAACTGTCATTATATATTACTAGTATATATATGCACGTACATTGTACGTATTTTATAGATTATTATTAAAAAGATTATAATTATTCTAATCTTAGGAAGACCAAATAACACCTTCCATAATTATCTAGTTGTTCTTATTAACTTTAATGAATAATTTTAATTAATAAACATATGCAAGAATATATTTGGAAAGAAAAGTTTTATAGTGAAGCTCAAGTTTTTTCATTATATAGTAGTATAGATAAATGATATGGTATTATAGAAGTACTTATGAAATTTATGTTTTGTTGCAATTAAATCGAAAGAAATCCTTTATTTATTAGGCCTCAAAAATTTCAGGATCGCCCTTGGTAGCAATCGACAACTGCAAAAAAAATTAATTAATTAAATTGGGTTATTTAGTTTTATGGTTTCGTATAATGTTAAAAATCTACGTTTATATCTCAATATTGTCCATAATTGGATGGGTCTCGTCCTAATGGTTGACTTGGACTGACCGTCTAAAGTGGAGATCTAAACGCAAATTTTGAATATTATACGAGACCCTAAAGCTAAAACGGGAATATGTGGGGGTTGTGTGACTTGGATTATTTAGTTTTGCATGGTAGGAGTTGGGTGACTTAGGTTATTTAATTTTGTCAAGACCAATCAAGAATGAAACTTGTGGCACCGTTGTTTGCGATCTAGGTGTTTAGAGAGAGCGTAACGGAGTACTATATTTCTATATGTTATTAACTAAGAATGTGATATGTTGGGTGCGGAGTTCCAGTCCTATGTCGTCCTATGTGGAGAACATCATGGAGTGTGACAAGCGACATTCTTGTGTCAAAGAAGCTCGAAAAGTCAAAGATGGCAAATAAGGGAAGTAAATTCAGCAAAGTGATAGTCATTTCTGGCTAGTTTTAGTACTATGATACACTAGGGGCACACTGCGAGTATATATACCCCCAGTATACTACTTTTGGGAAAAAAATCCAGCAACTCTTTGTGTTGTTACAACAGTAGACTGCTAGTGTACTGTTTTGGGCTGAGCGAAATAGATTTATTTTTAGTCGTCCAATCGTATCCAATAGTCATGATTTTCGTATCGAATAGTCATGATTTTTCAGGATTAGTGAATGGATAAATCATTAACCGTAATCTAATTTCTAGATGTGAAATTGTCAAGGACCCGCTTCCAATTTTGAAATACGAATACATGAGTACGACCAGCATATGTCGTAGTATCGATAATAGTATGCTATCTATATCTCAAATAAGTATATCTTAGAAACAACCACCAAAAAGCTATGCATATCATATTATATCGATATCTGTATTGTATGACGACTATCCGCAATAAAAGTTCTAGGTTGTGCCAGCGTACTCTCCACCCATAACAGTCACAATATTATGATTCTAATTTTTGCAGGTACGTGTCATGAATAACGAGTGTGTAGCAATAATAAATTGGAATTATAATGATATCTCTCATGTACAAGTCAACATAAATATAATCATGTTTTACTATAGAATGGAACATGCATGATAGCATATAAAGTAAGGATAAAAAATATATGTATAGTTGTATGTATCACCAGATGGATTAGTATCAACATATGACTGATATCCACAAGATAACCCCTTCTCTATCCCCAATCATAACGCATGTCAATCATACAAAAGAACATGCAATTAGTTGCTTCACGTTTCCAATTATTATTCGTTTCAGACCTAAGTACTAGTTTCTAGTGTTTAAATCTTTCGGCATGCAAATCAAGGGCAAAAAATAAGTTCATTTTTTTTGTCCATATCAGTTACTTTATTGTAAAACAAAGAGAAGGAGATGGAGGAAATTATTTCTTCATTCACTTGTATTGATCAACTTGACAAGAGCCTCTTATATAGGCTTACAAATGAGCTTACTATCATGATGACAATTAAAAAGAATAATGCTAAAAGCCATAGGTTATGGATAACCAAAAGGCATAAGTTATAGCCACCAAATAATAATGGTAATTTATCCATATTTACAACACTCTCCCTTGGATATATACCATTAATTAGTTGGTGATATATTCGCATTTGTTGCCTCATTAAAATCTTACTAAAAAAATCCAGTAGAAAAAATCTTAGTTAAGGAAAAAGAGTACAACACGCAAAGCAAAAGTATTATGTACAAGTTATACTCCCCCTCGATACAATGGATCTGAAACAGCTAATTTGTCTGATGATTAAGTCGTCGCATGTCTATTCCGTGTACCAACTTCTGAAATGTGGACTTTGGAAGTGCATTGGTGAATAAATCGGCTAAGTTTTCACTTGATCTTACTTGCTTAACTTCGATCACTTTCGTCCTTTGGAGCTCATGTGCATAAAACAATTTTGGTGGAAGGTGCTTCGTTCGATCTCCTTTGATGAATCCCTCTCGGACTTGCGCAATGCAAGCTGCATTGTCTTCGAATATTGTTGTAGGCTTATCTGTAACTGTGGGTAGTTGAAAATTTATCCTTATATGATGAATGATCGATCGCAACCACACACTTTCTCTTGTTGCTTCATGTAATGTAATTAATTCTGCATGGTTAGAGGAAGTTGCCACTGAATCTTGTTTTGTTGATCGCCAAGATATCGCTGCATGATTATTAATAAACACATAACCTGTTTGGGAACAACCCTTATGAGGGTCAGAAAGATAACCAGAATCTGCATAACCAACTAGATGAGAGTTATTAGTGGAATTACATGAATAAAATAATCTCATGTCAGTTGTTCCACGAAGATATCTCATTATGTGTTTAACTCCATTCCAATGTCTAAGTGTAGGTACAGAACTATATCTAGATAATAAATTAACAGAGAAAGCAATGTCTGGTCTTGTGCATTGTGCTAGATATAGTAGTGTTCCAATAGCACTTAAATACGGCACTTCAGGACCAAGAACTTTTTCATCTTCTCCTTTTGGTCGAAATGGATCTTTATCCAAATCCAGACTCCGTACAACCATAGGTGTACTAAGTGGATGTGCTTTGTCCATTCTGAATCGTTTCAAAATTCTTTCGATATATCGGAATTGATGCACTAATATTCCACTAGAAATTCGTTCTATTTGCAAACCGAGACAAAGCTTTGTCTTTCCCAAGTCTTTCATTTCAAAAAAAATTTCAAATAGTTTGCAGTTTTCTCTAATTCTGCAGGAGATCCGATCAGGTTTATATCATCCACGTTTACTGCTACTATCGAAAATTCATTCTCGGATTTCTTAATGAAGACACATGGGCAAATTTGACTATTTTTATATCCTTCCTTAGTCAAATATATACTAAGACGATTATACCACATTCTTCCGGATTGTTTCAATCCATATAATGCTCGTATAAGTTTAATTGAGCACATGCCCTTTGACTTAGTCTCTAGCATTGTAAATCCTTCTGGAATTTTCATATAGATGTCAGTATCTAAGTCTCCATACAAATATATATGCAGTTACAACATCCATAAGTCTCATATCAAGATTTTTAGAAACTAAGAATATAAGATTACTAAAATATGTATCTATGTATGAATAGATACATATTTACCTTGTAAAAAAATATGTATATTAAAATATTTTTCATACATATAATATGTAAAAAAATATGTAAAAAAAATATGTATACATATAATACACGATATTTTTCTGTTATCAGCATGTTTGAGTGATATCTAAGTGATATAAGAAGTTGGTACTTAATATTACTAAAATATGTATCTATGTATGCAAAAACTAAACTCACCTTAAGTTTACTAAAATATGTACCTATATATGCAAGACTAAACTCACCTTAGAGAATCGTGCTGATAACGTATTGTAAAACAAAGAGAAGGAGATGGAGGAAATTATTTCTTCATTCACTTGTATTGATCAACTTGACAAGAGCCTCTTATATAGGCTTACAAATGAGATTACTATCATGATGACAATTAAAAAGAATAATGCTAAAAGCCATAGGTTATGGATAACCAAAAGGCATAAGTTATAGCCACCAAATAATAATGGTAATTTATCCATATTTACAACACTCCCCCTTGGATATATACCATTAATTAGTTGGTGATATATTCGCATTTGTTGCCTCATTAAAACCTTACTAAAAAAATCCAGTAGAAAAAATCTTAGTTAAGGAAAAAGAGTACAACACGCAAAGCAAAAGTATTATGTACAAGTTATACTCTCCCTCGATACAATGGATCTGAAACAGCTAATTTGTCTGATGATTAAGTCGTCGCATGTCTATTCCGTGTACCAACTTCTAAAATGTGGACTTTGGAAGTACATTGGTGAATAAATCGGCTAAGTTTTCACTTGATCTTACTTGCTTAACTTCGATCACTTTCGTCCTTTGGAGCTCATGTGCATAAAACAATTTTGGTGGAAGGTGCTTCGTTCGATCTCCTTTGATGAATCCCTCTCGGACTTGCGCAATGCAAGCTGCATTGTCTTCGAATATTGTTGTAGGCTTATCTGTAACTGTGGGTAGTTGACAATTTACCCTTATATGATGAATGATCGATCGCAACCACACACTTTCTCTTGTTGCTTCATGTAATGCAATTAATTCTGCATGGTTAGAGGAAGTTGCCACTGAACCTTGCTTTGTTGATCGCCAAGATATCGCTGCATGATTATTAATAAACATATAACCTGTTTGGGAACAACCCTTATGAGAGTCAGAAAGATAACCATAATCTGCATAACCAACTAGATAAGAGTTATTAGTGGAATTACAGGAATAAAATAATCTCATGTCAGTTGTTCCACGAAGATATCTCATTATGTGTTTAACTCCATTCTAATGTCTAAGTGTAGGTACAGAACTATATCTAGATAATAAATTAACAGAGAAAGCAATGTCTGGTCTTGTGCATTGTGCTAGATATAGTAGTGTTCCAATAGCACTTAAATACGGCACTTCAGGACCAAGAACTTTTTCATCTTCTCCTTTTGGTCGAAATGGATCTTTATCCAAATCCAGACTCCGTACAACCATAGGTGTACTAAGTGGATGTGCTTTGTCCATTCTGAATCGTTTCAAAATTCTTTCGATATATCGGGATTGATGCACTAATATTCCACTAGAACTTCGTTCTATTTGCAAACCGAGACAAAGCTTTGTCTTTCCCAAGTCTTTCATTTCAAAAAAAATTTCAAATAGTTTGCAGTTTTCTCTAATTCTGCAGGAGATCCGATCAGGTTTATATCATCCACGTATACTGCTACTATCGAAAATTCATTCTCGGATTTCTTAATGAAGACACATGGGCAAATTTGAATATTTTTATATCCTTCCTTAGTCAAATATATACTAAGACGATTATACCACATTCTTCCGGATTGTTTCAATCCATATAATGCTCGTCTAAGTTTAATTGAGCACATGCCCTTTGACTTAGTCTCTAGCATTGTAAATCCTTCTGGAATTTTCATATATATGTCAGTATCTAAGTCTCCATACAAATATGCAGTTACAACATCCATAAGTCTCATATCAAGATTTTCAGAAACTAAGAATATAAGATTACTAAAATATGTATCTATGTATGAATAGATACATATTTACCTTGTAAAAAAAATATGTATATTAAAATATTTTTCATACATAAAATATGTAAAAAAAATATGTAAAAAAAATATGTATACATATAATACACGATATTTTTTTGTTATCAGCATATTTGAGTGATATCTAAGTGATATAAGAAGTTGGTACTTAATATTACTAAAATATGTATCTATATATGCAAAAACTAAACTCACCTTAAGTTTACTAAAATATGTACCTATATATGCAAGACTAAACTCACCTTAGAGAATCGTGCTGATAACGTATTGTAAAACAAAGAGAAGGAGATGGAGGAAATTATTTCTTCATTCACTTGTATTGATCAACTTGACAAGAGCCTCTTATATAGGCTTACAAATGAGCTTACTATCATGATGACAATTAAAAAGAATAATGCTAAAAGCCATAGGTTATGGATAACCAAAAGGCATAAGTTATAGCCACCAAATAATAATGGTAATTTATCCATATTTACAACATACTTGACATTCTAAGGTTGGGTATTTTGACGACACGGACGCACGGATATCCTCGAAATCACAATTCGTATTCATATGTAAAAGTTATGGCCAGTATGAATCTGACTTTTTCGGATCCATTTAGAGTTGTTGGTTTCTACTATTTTTTTATAATTAATAAAATAAAAAATTAAACTCTGAAACTTAGGATCTGTTTGGTAAATCGTATTTGGAGTTGGATCTTAGAATTTTATAGATTTTGAGCCAAATCTATCGAATCCTATATGTGGTTGGAGATGGATTTGGATATGGAAAGTATGACCAAATCTAAAATTTGGATTTGAAAGAAAAAGGTTGGATTTGGGAGGTAAAAAAGAATAAGTTATTTTAATAATTTAGTTAAAATATTTAATTTATAGTTTATTCAAAATTAACTAATAGTTAATTAAAAATAAGTCATTACTATTATTTTCAAAAATATTTTTTTATAAATAAAAATTAGTTATTGTTTTTAATAAAAAATTAACTAATAGTTAGTTATCGTAGTTATAATCTAAGTTAATAATTTATTAATTAGTAATTTTATTATTTAATAATTTATAATAATCTTAATTAATAATTAATAATTTTATTAATCATAATTATAATAAATTTATTAATTATAATTGTAATCTTAATTAATAAATTATTAATTAATAACCAATTATAATCATAACTAATAATTTATTAGTCTTATTATAATATTAAATAATAATTCGTTAATTACTATTTTATTATAATCTTAATTAATAATATTTAATCACAATTATAATCATATTTAATAATTTATAATTTAATAATTAATATATTATAATAGTGTAATTAATGATTTATTAATCATCATTATATTAATTTATAATAACTATTTTAAAATATTTAATTTATAGTTAATTAAAAATTAGCTAACAGTTAATTAAAAATTAGTAATTTTTTTTAACAAAAAATTTTAACTAAAAATTATTTATTATTTTAATAAAAAATAACTAATAGTTAGCTATCATCGGTATTAATAATTTACTTTTTCATAATTTAATAATTAATATATTATTAAAATTTTAATTAATAAATTATTAATCGTCATTATAATTATCATTATATCTTAATTAATAATTTATTAATCACAACTATTATCATAATTATAATAATAATTTAATTATTAAAGTATAATTATAATTATAATAGCTCATTTATAATTTATTAATCGTCATTATATCTTACTTAATAATTTATTTATTTATTATTTTATTAATTATAATAATAATTTAATTATTAATTATAACTATAATTATAATTATAATAGCTAATTAATAATTTATCAAATCCTATGTTTTGTTGGAGTTGGATTTGGATTTGGATTTAAATTTTGGATTTCCAAATCCAAATGCAAATACATTTTACCAAACAAGTCCTTAGTGAGCAATATACTCATCCTATCCCCATCCTAGGAAAAAAAAAATCTGAAAGTCGAATTTGAAATTAGGTGTTTGAAATATAATTTACACATTTTAACGGCCCTAATTTTTTATCAGTTCTGCTAGAAAAATCAATAACTCCTAAAATGACTAAACTTATTATTTAATTTTAAGAAAGATAAGGGTAGATTGTGGCAAATTTTTAAAAGGGAAATCGACCATAATTTTCAGTTATGTTATGTACAAGTTGAGCATGAATTAAACAGAATTTCAGGAAACAAATAATTGAATTAATGCAAGAAATTTTATATGTTATAATCCATTAAGTTAAAGTTTTATATGAAATTTACAGAGGTTAAAAATTCGTTTGTGACAGGAAGTTACGATACAAACATTAAGATCTACTCCACACATGTTGATTTTTTTTATTTTTAGAAAATAATTAATAACTACCTAAATTCCTCAATAAATGAGATTAAAATAAAAGATAGGTGGGGGGAACTTACTAAAAAAAAGGGCTTGATTTGAGTTCGGGAGCTACGTGAAATCCAGCCTAGAACTCATGATTTGGCTGTTGGAACTAGATAGAGAAAACTCCTCCAAAAAATTCTAAAAATAAAATCCTAACCTTAATTTTTTATATAGAAAAACCAAATAAAATCAATGGCCATGATTTAATCATGGTCGTGATTCTGTGGCTCAAGATGATTTGAGTACGCGGTGGTATGGTTCCGACAGGTGGCCCGTCATTGCGCGTTGCATGTCACTGGCAGTATTTTATCCTTTAATTAAATAAATTACTTTTGGTAACAAAATTCTTTTAAAGTCGTGCTACAAAGTCGCTTGCTTAAATACTTAGAGAGTTCAAACATGATGTTCATAATTTATAATTGTCAAAATAGACTAAAATGGACAACAACAAAATTTCATAATTTTTGCAACTAATTTAATTAAATTATAAAACAGTATTTAATTTTAAATCCAAAAATACCCTAAAAGAAACTAATTAATTGTATGTCAAAACTACAGTAAACTTTACCAAGAAATATACTACATTAATCTACAGAAAGTGTACTAATTTACTATGAATTTTATTTTATTTTTTCAACAGCATATAATATTTTCTAAAATTAAAATACAGAAATACACAAAATTTTATTTTCTGATTGTTATTAAAATAAAATATAAATATAAATTAATTATTTATGAAAAATTGATAGTTAATTATCTAAATTAACAACCATAATTAACATAATTTTTAACTAATTTTACAATATTTAAAATATCAAAATACAATAAAATACACAAAAATAAATACTATATATATATTAAAAATACATTAATAATTAAAACTAAATATTCAACACGGCTTCGTACCAAATCTCCTCGGCAGATGCGGACGCGGAAAGAAGGTCGGGTCGGCGAGTGTAGCACGGGTCGCTGCGTTGCTCCAAAGGAAGAAGATGGTAATGCTTAAGTTTTGTCTCAACATTTCTCTTTTTATAGTGAAATGAAAGGAAGTTACGAATGGGAAGGGTCGGGGGCTACGGAATAGAAAAGGTTGGGGGTTACGGAATGGAAAAGGTTGGAAATTACGGAATGGAAAAGGTTGGAAGGTACGGAATGGTTGTGTCAGGATTGTCACCCCCAGTTTTCATGAACAGGGATATTTTGGTAATTTTCCACTTTAAAAATTATTTTGAAATTATTTATTTATTGTATTATTTTGGGGATATTTGAGTCGGGTTCGAATTTCAACTCATTCCGACTTGTTTTGACTTGTTTCGGGGACCCGGGGTAGTTTTGACCTTAGCGGGCCCACACACTAGTTTGCCATGGCCCACAATATTACCATCAAAAGTTAGAGGGATTAATCATGACCCCATGGATTAGGTTAGACCTAATTAGAACATTAGATTTACATTTTTAACCCCCAAACCCTAAGCTAACTTGTAATGAGCTAATAAAACAATAGAGGGGCAAACTTGTAAATAGAAAAAAGGGGGTATTGGAGCCTTGTGGCCGGCCACATGTAGGGGGTAGGGAGGAGAGAGAAAATCACGTTCATTGTTCTCATCCACATTCTTCTTCTTCTTCTCCAAAGGTTCTCCCCATTTCTTGAGAGCTCCACCATTGTTCCATCTCCAAAAATAGGTAAACCCTTTTCTTAAAATAGTTTCCATTTCATATAGAATGGTTAGGAACCCATAGGAATGTTTTCCATGGTTGTGTCTCCATTAGAGACTATTTTGTGTCCATTTGGACATTTTTAGAGGTGTCCAATATGTAGGATCGTGTCCTAATAGGAAAATCTCCTATTTGGACACATGGATATTGTTGTGCATTGATTTTGGTGAGTTCTATCTTTATTTCTGAATTTTCATGTGTGTGGGAAAGTTTTCTCTTAATGTATCATATTCCTATTATATATATATATATATATATATATATATATATATATATATATATATATATATATATATATATATATATATGGAGGATTATTTATGTGGATATATTATGTGGTGTGGTGTTGGTGTTGTGTTGGGAGAGGGCATGGGTTTGTGTGTGTGGTTGTTAGTGTGAAGGAGTGGTGTTGAGTTAATATTTGAGAGGGAAAAACATGTGAGATGGTTGTGTGATAGAGGGGAGATGTGGTGAGTGTTTAGAGAGTGTTGGAGGGGGAGGCAAGTTCCCCAATCACAGCCACTTGGCTGTCCCCACAGTCCAAGAACAGCCCCCCCCCCCACTTCTACCCCAAAACAGCCCCCAAAAACCCTTCATAACAGTCCCTCAAAGCCCCTACACTTGGCTGTCCAATACCACATCAAAACAGCCAACTAAACCTTCCAAAAACTGTCCTCTCTTGACAATACATGGCTGTCCCTTAGAGCCATTAATGGTTGTCCAAATCCCCCATCTTTGCTGTCCAAACTGTCCCCAAAACTGCCACTAAACAGCCCATGAAACTCCCCTTGGACTGTTCAAGGACAGCGCCAACATGTCCTCCCATTTAGCCAACATCCAACCCATGTAACCCCTATAATTCAGTCCACATTTTATCCCATTGATAGCTGTCCTAAACACCTATATTTCTGTCCAATTTTAGTCCAAATAACAGCCCATAAACCCACTAAAATCAGTGCACAAGTCCTCCAAAATCAGTCTATGTTTTGCCCTGTGTGTGTGTGAGTGTTGTGAGTTGTGTGTGTGTGAGAGAGCCATTAGTGAGTGTATCTAGTAACCTATAGTATATCCTATAGCTAAACTAATAGAAAACCTATAGGAGAGCCAATGAGTGATAAATATAGGAGTGTATCATGAGAGTGAGTGGTGTGGATGAGTGTGGTAGAGTAGAGGGTAAAATTCATGATATAGTTAAGGTAATAGGGTAAATCAATACCCCATATCCTAACATAGCCTAGATACCTAGGATACCCAAATTTCTTGGTAGGTAAACCTTAGATGGGTTGATATCTTGCTACCCTAAGGAGCCTAGGCTAGTACCATGGGTATTTGCGGGGTTTCCTTGGTATTGGGCAAGGTATCGGGGTTTACCTTAGAAGGGTAAATACTAGTTTTGCCTAGAAATAGGATATTTGTGTTAGAAGTCTAAGATAGGGTTAGAACTTGATTCCCGTGGTTGGTAATGATCAAATATGGTACTCATAGACTAGTTTTGACGTCGGTTGACCTTTTTGACCAAAAGTCAACAAAAGTCAACCGAGAGTCAAACTTAGTCTTTAAGCGATCCGATTTGACCGAAACAAACCCAGAGTTGATCAGTTGACTGAAAGTCAATAGTTGGTCAACATTAGACTAGTTTGACCTAGAGTTGACCTAGACCAGAGTTGACTTTTTGACCAAAATTCAACTGTAAGTCAACCTTTGACCCCGATTGACCTAGTTTGACTTGGAATGACTCCCAGTGACCTAGTATGACCTAGTATAAACCAGTATGGCCTAGTATGACTCAGTTTGACCCAGATTGACCTAGTTTTGACTTAGACTTGCATTCATGGATTATATTAGTTTCCTTTTTCAGTGTTAAGCCCTGTTTGACTCATAGTATCTTATTTTATGTCTGTGATCACTCTGAGCGTCTGTTCACCTTATCAGCTCAGGACCACAGGCGAGTACATTCACTGATAGTTTTCATTGTTTTGATATCTACTATATCCGATTCAGTCGTAGTATTTTACTTGATTCCTGACACGACGTTTCACGGACTAGTATACGTCGGATCCTGTCATGAGATGTTATTCCTAGACTCTCTTGGTATATGAGTATGTGATATTCCTGTGTTTCTGTACTTATATAGACACTGATTTGGAAGTGGGCTGGCCCCCTGCTCTTGAACCCAGTGTCATGACGTGCCATGTCCGGATCCGTGATACTATTCGGGGATGGGAGAATTATTAGGGGTTATGTGATCAAGCCTTCCTGTAACTATATATTGCTAGCGCCACCCTCACCTCATATAGGGTGTAGCAGACACCTCATTACCAGTTATCCAGGTTGGACGACATGACTCTCCGTTGAGTACACCGCGGATTGCCGGGCCAAGTGGATAACCATCTCTTGTTTCCCTAGCCGATCACATATCGCTCTAATAGTTCAAATCACTTTTTATATTTATTGTCATACCTTATATTTCCAGTTCACCTTTACTTACTGTACTTTCACCATGCTATGATTCATTTCTCACATGCTCTACCTGTCTTTTATACTGTACCATATTTTGAGACCAAGTTCTGTTTGAAAGAAGGGTTACAACTCCGGTCCTTGTTTGGTTCAAGGGTTGTAACTCGGCTTTCAAATGGTTCCCAAGTCGCATATATCTTTTGTCTTGTATTTTATTATTGCTGTCTCTTATAGTATTTCTTAATTCATATGGAACTGCTGTTGGTGTTTTGTACTTGCTCATTTTCCTGACAGGATACCGTTGACAAATTTTACAGATGACTCTGAGACTGACTGCCCGACCTACTATGGGGTTGAGTCTGATGGACTAGATTTAGACCGTGGCTTATTGGTAGAGCCACTGGACTTTGCTCACCCTGAGTAGCATAGTTTAGTTAGGTTTGCCTGACCTGGGAGCCAGCTAGTACATTTCAGTTTGTAGTATCTTTATACTTATACTATATAAGACTCTGGATGTTGTGTTAGCTCTGACTTGTGGATTTTGGACTCGTTTCCTGTTTTATCAATTGTAACGCCCCAGTCCCAAAATACGTAGGACTAGAAACGTAGACATGCCAGCTGTATTCATACGAAGTATACTCCAATATATGGAAGTCTCGTATAAATACATAAGCTGTAAAATGCAGTAGAACCATAACTAATCTCATCCACACAGAATAAATGAATAAAAGATTATATAATGAGAATAAATTTGTCTTGATACAATATGTTGGGCGGAGACAAATCCACTACCAACAAAATAAAGAAAAGTACATAGAAAATAAAACGAGTGGCGAGCGAAGCGAAGACGATCCAAATGCAATCATCCTCGAAGAAATAGCGAAGATCACGACTAGAGGTAGAACACCTGCGAAAGACAATAGCACACACCTGGCAAGACAACCAGGTCCTCAGAGGGACGTAACAAGACACATAATAGCATGCCATATAAAATGAATAAATATTGCTCAAATAAATAAGTAAATCGAATTATAACATGTTCCAATACGCACCTACTGAACGAGCGTACCATCCCCCCAACCAAACAAGGACAGAAGATGGTAAACTAATTTACGGTGACGTATCTTTCCATGCTATGAATCCAATATGGTATCCGGACCCAACAAGGTTCAATACCTTCTCATCAAAGTAGTAAGTCACACCTACAACCAAACAAGGACAAGATGTGACGAACTAATCCGCGACAAGTTATTGTCCCAAGCCATGGTCCGATACAAGTACCCAAACCAAAAGTACTCGTACCTAACGGATAAAGGTGCCTATCCATTCTATGTGAAATGTAGTTAAGAACAAACCTTCCTACGCATGGGCCCTGGCTGAATAGGATCGACGTAGTCCCCCTTGGGCACCAGAGGCCCAATCAATAAGAGCATGACGTTCCGCAGAATCGTCAGTGGCTGTCAATAATTATGGATAATCTGACCCGCGTCTCCGACGGAGCTCACGGGTTACAAAAGGGAAAGTGCATCGAAGTCCATACGCTAAGAAATTGTCCTCCCCGCCCATTGCCTACTGTGTTGTATCCACAACACAAACCTCTATAACCGCTAAGTCAAACTAGCATGCAACCTCTATTAGCGATTATTCCTATTGTACGGCTTGTACGTACTGGTGGCCAGCCAATCACGTACTTCCGTATTCTACATGCGACACACATCTTCGTGTTATAACGTGTCAAGGCCAATGAATGCAACACACAAGGTGGTCCCTTAAATCTAGATTTAATGTGTAAGAAAAATAATACATAGCAGGAAAAATGAACAGTAAGTTCTAACAGTTATGCCATGTATCACAATTTATTTTGCATAAAGAAAATAATGAACATGCATGAAATATGAGCTAAAATAATTAAACAGCAAATGGCAAGGTATCTTGCCTGGTAGAGCGCCTGGTGTGCTGCGATAATCAATGTGGTACGATCTACGACTTCGGTGCAACAACTATACTTGGGGACCTCTGTTGATGGCACGGACAGTTCCATTGGGTTCAGAAGGGTCAATTTAGTTAAGGTGGACATAAGGAGGAAGGACAGGATTGACGAAGGAATTGGAATAATAGGCTTGGTCGTGGAAGGAGAAAAAGTCAAAGAAAGAAAAAGATGAATAATAACATATACGATTTTAGAGAACTACTATTTATAATACTTGAAAATAATTAAATTAATTACTTGAAAATCTCAAAAATCTTTTTAGGGAGAAAACCTTAAGTTCTTGCAAAATAATATTTTAGAGTCCAAAAATTTACTGTGAAATTAGCTAGAAAAAAATATTTGAAAAATATTAACAAGACAATAAAAATAATAATATACAAATAATAAGACAATGACAAGATACTAGTGCTAAGATAATTGATAAAAATTTAATAATACACTATTATATGCTAATAGTGGTATTCCACAGTTGATGATAATAATAATAATAATAATAATAATAATAATTTAGAGACTAAACCAAAACAATCAAATAATTACAAAGCTAAAACAAACAACAACAACAACAAAAAACACACACACACAAAAAAATCAAAACAATTAAAGTATCCAGCAGAGGCTGCTGTTTCGAGAGAACAGTACACTGTATAGTTTAGGAAAACGAAGAAAAAAAAAGAGAGAGAAAGAGAAATTGAGAGAGGGAGGAAGAGAAAATGAGTGAGCGAGAAAGAGAGAAGAGAGATCTCGAGAGGGAATGGGGAGAGAGACGAGCGGTCCGGCGAGTGGGATCTGTCGGCGGGGGTCAGCGTGGGCTGGTGGAGGAGAGAGATTAGGTGGCGAGAGGGAAAGGGGGAAGCTGGAAGAGCGAAGATCGGGGTGGCGATCGCCGGAGGCGGCGAAGGGCGGTCGGGAGCGGCCGGCTGCGGGTGAGTGCGGGAGGATGGAGCCACGGCGGACGACGGAGAGGTCAGCGCGGTGGCGGAAGAGGGAAGCGGAGAGGCCAGCGGAGGTCGGGCATTTCGGTTGGGGCTGCACCGGAGGCGGCAGTGTCACTCGGGTGGCCGAAAAAAAGCTCGACACCGGCAGATCTGGGAGAGGGGTTTTCACGCGCGGAGGGGGCGCGCGGTGGTCGGACACTTGGGTGCGGCTGGAGGCTGCCGCCACGCACGGCGGAGCGGTCCGAGCTCTCGAACGCGGTGGCACGACTTCGGCGGAGGGCGCCGGTCGGCGGCGGAGGTGAGTTTAGGGTTAGGTTCTATTTGGTTTTTTTTCTTTTGGCTGTGCTGTGGCGGTTTGGAGGTGACGATGACTGTGGTGCCGGGGGAGGAATACGGCGGTTATGCCGTGGCGACGGGTCGGGGGTGACTCGGCGTTCGGGTTGGCTGTCCTAGGGATGAGGCTGTCGTGTGTTTGTGCTGTGATTATTTTAGGGGTTTTGTTTGGGTGACAGTTGTGTTAGTTTTAGGGACGACCGGAGTTTTGCTAGCACGGCCGGAGTTGGCGACAGAGACAGGGAGGTCGGCCTCGGTGGCGAGGCTGGAGGCTGTTGGGTGGAGGAGGAGAAGGCAGGGAGATGGTGGTTGTGGCTGGGCCGGGTGGTGGTCGGGCGACGCCGTAAGGAGCTGCGGCCAGGATTACGGTTAGGGATAGGTTTTTAGGGCTAGGGTTTACTGTTATGTGTCGGGGTGTGTCCGACACGGGAAGGATAATATAATTGTAAATAAGGGAATAAGATTGAGGACTGGGAGGGAACACGGACACGATGCACGGATCTTTGGGTTGTGGAAATTGTGGAAGAATTAATAAAAAAGTTGGAGGAGTACCTGCCTATTTATAAGATGTGGAAATTCCCAACTGGATAAGAATTAGGATCCCTTAAAACCCAATTTAGATATTTTCTAATTTAATTTAAAGCAATCAAATCCAAATCCAAATCCAAATCCAAATCCAAATCTAATTTCAAATTAATTATCCAATTTAAATCAAATTAAATATCTTGGTTTAAAATCAATGGACTAAATCAAATTTCAAATATTAACTATTTAAATAAATCCATAGATTCAAATCATGATTTAAATCTCCACAATAAATTCAAAATATGCTTTCCAAAAATACTAATAATATTAATTTCGAAAATTACATTATTATTAAAATAAAACTAATAAATAATTACTAAATATGTATGTAGGTACAAATGATGTTTTCATATTATGCTTTCCTAGCATACAAATAAAACTATTATTTATTATTAATAATTGCGAAAAATGTAAGGCTTTATAAAAAAAATAACAACTTGGAAATTTTTGGAACGATAACAAAATAATTATTATGTATATTATTTTTGAAACTACAAAAATAGAAAAATAATATTTTCAAAAATATGTACGCTCGCACATAATCGCACTCGTCGAGCAAAAATAAAATTTCGTGCGCGACGTAAAATACGACTACGCGACGTACAATATAAAATTTTAAATCCGTACAAATATTAATAAAAAAAATTAGTAAAAATTTAGGGGTTTTACATCCTACCCAACTTAAAAAAATTTCGTCCTCAAAATTAAGAATTAGTAGGGGTGAGAAGACACAAGGGGGTATCAATGGAGAACAATCAATAAGGCTCAACAAAATCGTGTCGTAAGAGGTCGCGATCTAGATCATTGAATGAGGGTCATAGTAGGGTCGAGAAGAAGGACGAGAAGTTTAGGATAAAGTTATAGTAACATCGAGTGAGAATGGTCATAGTCGATAGGAAGGCTAGAAGAAGTTTTAGTATAATGCTTTCGTCCTTCTAAAATGGGTGAAGGCGAAAGTAATATAGAGTTCGATGGAGGCGTTATCGAATATGAATACGTGATTCAAAGGCGATCGAAGAATTTTAAAAGAATTGTCAAGGCGGTCGTGGATGAGATTCTAAGGGGTAAGTTTAACTACATCATATCCACGTAAATTAATATATGAAAAAGGCGAACCAAAGTGCACTCGGTTGATCAGACCATCATGCACCGGTTCTGATTAGACAAAATGTTAGTGAGCGGCCGCTCAATAGCATAAGTCGTGAACAAACTCGATAAATAGATGAGTTTGCAAAACTAGATTATAGTTGCAACATTAGTCAAAGTGGTAAAAACATAGGCACGAGATTTTTAGATAAAAAGAAGGTAGAATGATTCTAAGTCATACAGTTGTCCTAAAGTCTTCTTGTCCAAGTCCTTGGTTGGCTAAAAGGGTTAGGTCCTCTAGATTTTAGGATCTAAATAAGCTTGCTAATATAGGTCACTAGGTCAAAGGGGTTGCTAGGTCATAAGGTAGTCTACCCAACTTAAAGAATTAAACTAATGGTGTTTTGGGACAACTAACTAGTAGGGTCAATCTCTAGCAAGCACGAAGGAAAGATAAGAATAGGGATGTAAGGAAGCAAGCAAGATGCAATTGATGAGTCAAACGGTAGATAAAATCAAGGAAGAGGTTAAGTATGTGGATGAGATCCTAAACTTCTAATCCTATACGCAGGCTTGCTTGGTACGGTAAAGTAACCAAACAATTTATCTAGACCTGCATGGGCCACCACAAAAACATGTAACACCCCAGTCCCAAAATACGTAGGACTAGGAACGTAGACATGCCAGCTGTATTCATACGAAGTATACTCCAATATATGGAAGCCTCGTATAAATACATAAGCTGTAAAATGCAGTAGAACCATAACTAATCTCATCCACACAGAATAAATGAATAAAAGATTATATAATGAGAATAAATTTGTCTTGATACAATATGTTGGGCGGAGACAAATCCACTACCAACAAAATAAAGAAAAGTACATAGAAAATAAAACGAGTGGCGAGAGAAGCGAAGACGATCCAAATGCAATCATCCTCGAAGAAATAGCGAAGATCACGGCTAGAGCTAGAACTCCTGCGAAAGACAATAGCACACACCTGGCAAGACAACCAGGTCCTTAGAGGGACGTAACAAGACACATAATAGCATGCCATATAAACTGAATAAATATTGCTCAAATAAATAAGTAAATCGAATTATAACATATTCCAATACGTACCTACTGAACGAGCGTACCATCCCTCCAACCAAACAAGGACAGGAGATGGTAAACTAATTCACGATAACGTATCTTTCCATGCTATGAATCCAATATGGTATCCGGACCCCAACAAGATTTAATACCTTCTCATCGAAGTAGTAAGTCACACCTACAACCAAACAAGGACAAGATGTGACGAACTAATCCGTGACAAGTTATTATCCCAAGCCACGATCAGATACAAGTACCCAAACCAAAAGTACTCGTACCTAACGGATAAAGGTGCCTATCCATTCTATGTAAAATGTAGTTAAGAACAATCATTCCTACGTATGGACCCTGGCTGAATAGGATCGGCGTAGTCCCCCTTGGGCACCAGAGGCCCAATCAATAAGAGCATGACGTTCCGCAGAATCGTCAGTGGCTGTCAGTAATCATGGGTAATCTGACCCGCGTCTCCGGCGGAGCTCACGGGTTACAAAAGGGAAAGTGCATCGAAGCCCATACGCTAAGAAATTGTCCTCTCCGTCCAATGCCTACTGTGTTGTATCCACAACACAAACCTCTATAACCGCTAAGTCAAACTAGCATGCAACCTCGATTAGCGGTTATTCCTATCGCACGGCTTGTACGTACTGGTGGCCAGCCAATCATGCACTTCCGTGTTCTACATGCGACACATATCTTCGTGTTATAACGTGTCAAGGCCAATGAATGCAACACACAAGGTGGTCCCTTAAATCTAGGTTTAATGTGTAAGAAAAACAATACATAGCAGGAAAAATGAACAGTAAGTTCTAACAGTTATGCCATGTATCACAGTTTATTTTGCATAAAGAAAATAATGAGCATGCATGAAATATGTGCTAAAATAATTAAACAGCAAATGGCAAGGTGTCTTGCCTGGTAGAGCGCCTGGTGTGCTGCGATAATCAATGTGGTACGATCTGCGATTTCAGTGCAACAACTATACATGGGGACCTCTGTTGATGGCACGGACAGTTCCATTGGGTTCAGAAGGGTCAATTTAGTTAAGGTGGACATAAGGAGGAAGGACAGGATTGGCGAAGGAATTGGAATAATAGGCTTGGTCGTGGAAGGAGAAAAAGTCAAAGAAAGAAAAAGATGAATAATAACATATACGATTTTAGAGAACTACTATTTATAATACTTGAAAATAATTAAATTAATTACTTGAAAATCTCAAAAATCTTTTTAGGGAGAAAACCTTAAGTTCTGGCAAAATAATATTTTAGAGTCCAAAAATTTACTGTGAAATTAGCTAGAAAAAAATATTTGTAAAATATTAACAAGACAATAACAATAATAATATACAAATAATAAGACAATGACAAGATACTAGTGCTAAGATAATTGATAAAAATTTAATAATACACTATTATATGCTAATAGTGGTATTCTACAGTTAATAATAATAATAATAATAATAATAATAATAATAATAATAATAATAATAATAATAATAATTTAGAGACTAAACCAAAACAATCAAATAATTACAAAGCTAAAACAAACAATAATAAGTACACTGTATAGTTTAGGAAAACGAAGAAAAAAAAAAAGAAAGAAGAGAGAGAAAGAGAAATTGAGAGAGGGAGGAAGAGAAAATGAGTGAGCGAGAAAGAGAGAAGAGAGATCTCGAGAGGGAATGGGGAGAGAGACGAGCGGTCCGGCGAGTGGGATCTGTCGGCGGGGGTCAGCGTGGGCTGGTGGAGGAGAGAGATTAGGTGGCGAGAGGGAAAGGGGGAAGCTGGAAGAGCGGAGATCGGGGTGGCGATCGGCGGAGGCGGCGAAGGGCGGTCGGGAGCGGCCGGCTGCGGGTGAGTGATGGAGGATGGAGCCACGGCGGACGACGGAGAGGTCAGCACGGTGGCGGGAGAGGGAAGCGGAGAGGCCAGTGGCGGACGCGAAGGAAATCGGTGATCCGACGGGTGGAAGCTAGGGCGGAGGTCGGGCGTTTCGGTTGGGGCTGCACCGGAGGCGGCGGAGTCACTCGGGTGGCCGGGAAAAAGCTCGACGCCGGCAGATCTGGGAGAGGGGTTTTCACGCGCGGAGGGGGCGCGCGGTGGTCGGACACGTGGGTGCTACTGGAGGCTGCCGCCACGCACGGCGGAGCGGTCCGAGCTCTCGGACGCGGCGACACGACTTCGGCGGAGGGCGCCGGTCGGCGGCGGAGGTGAGTTTAGGGTTAGGTTCTATTTGGTTTTTTTTTCTTTTGGCTGTGCTGTGGCGGTTTGGAGGTGACGATGACTGTGGTGCCGGGGGAGGAATACGGCGGTTATGCCGTGGCGACGGGTCGGGGGTGACTCGGCGTTCGGGTTGGCTGTCCTCGGGACGAGGCTGTCGTGTGGTTGTGCTGTGACTATTTTAGGGGTTTTGTTTGGGTGACGGTTGTGTTGGTTTTAGGGACGACCGGGGTTTTGCTAGCACGGCCGGAGTTGGCGACAGAGAGAGGGAGGTCGGCCTTGGTGGCGAGGCTGGAGGCTGTTGGGTGGAGGAGAAAAAGGCAGGGAGATGGTGGTTGTGGCTGGGCCAAGTGGTGGTCGGGCGACGCCGTAAGGAGCTGCGGCCTGGATTACAGTTAGGGATAGGTTTTTAGGGCTAGGGTTTACTGTTATGTGTCGGGGTGTGTCCGACACGGGAAGGATAATGTAATTGTAAATAATGGAATAAGATTGAGGACTGGGAGGGAACACGGACACGATGCACGGATCTTTGGGTTGTGGAAATTGTGGAAGAATTAATAAAAAAGTTGGAGGAGTACCTGCCTATTTATAGGATGTGGGAATTCCTAACTGGATAAGAATTAGGATCCCTTAAAACCCAATTTAGATATTTTCTAATTTAATTTAAAGCAATCAAATCCAAATCCAAATCCAAATCCAAATCTAATTTCAAATTAATTATCCAATTTAAATCAAATTAAATATCTTGGTTTAAAATTAATGGACTAAATCAAATTTCAAATATTAACTATTTAAATAAATCCATAGATTCAAATCATGATTTAAATATCCACAATAAATTTAAAATATGCTTTCCAAAAATACTAATAATATTAATTTCGAAAATTACATTATTATTAAAATAAAACTAATAAATAATTACTAAATATGTTTGTAGGTACAAATGATGTTTTCATATTATGCTTTTCTAGCATACAAATAAAACTATTATTTATTATTAATAATTGCAAAAAATGTAAGGCTTTATAAAAAAAATAACAACTTGGAAATTTTTGGAACGATAACAAAATAATTATTATGTATATTATTTTTGAAACTACAATAATAGAAAAATAATATTTTCAAAAGTATGTACGCTCGTACATAATCGCACTCGTCGAGCAAAAATAAAATTTCGTGCGCGACATAAAATACGACTTCGCGACGTACAATATAAAATTTTAAATTCATACAAATATTAATAAAAAAATTAGTAGAAATTTAGGGGTTTTACATTATCATATCTCTTTTCATGCTATCTACCTTAGTTTTGATTATGTGATTGAGACTGTATTGCTATGTCACCTCCATTCGGAGTGTATATACTGTACAGCTACATTTATCTGTTTTTAGTCGTAGTATTTACAGACCATATATACAGCGTTCTACCGCCGATTATGCGGCGTAGGCTGGACGTAACCACGTGCTCGTGCCCCTCTTCAGGGTGCGGGTCGTGACACGTTTTTGTGGTGGCCCATACAGGTCAGTGTCGCAACTAGTACGAACTCGTAATGGTGCTCGACTTAGAGTACTAATTACGAGCCTGCAATTAGGACATAGGATTAGGGTATGATAGGAGTTACTCAATCACATGTTAGGAGATTCTGATCTGTTGATTACCATGACAAATTCTCTTGCATTGAATTTAATTGTCCGTCTTTGATATTCCTATCATGTGCCATATTGATTCTTGTTTCAACCTATCCTCAGGATGACGATCACTCGCTCTCAGGCGGCGGGTTCTAGCGCTGTACCGGAGAGGCCCGATTCGACAGGAGGTCTTCCACCTCCGGCGGCGGGGGCTACAGCTGAGAGAGATGCTACCTCAGTTCCTGTCCTTCCGGCGGGAGTAGCAGAAGAGACGGTTCCAGGAGGTCTTCCACCTCTAGCAGCGGGCCCGTCTTTGGTTATTCCTGATGTTCTTCCACCGCTGCCTCCGATACCGACAGATGCTCAGGGTATGATGGTCCTACTGCAGTAGATGCTGCAGACGCAGAGAGCCCAGGCAGAGGTACAGCACCGTCAGGCAGAGGTGCTGCGACAGACGATGGAGAACTCACATCAGTTAGCTATGGCAGTAGTGGAGAGAGACGCACCGGCTATAGCTCAGGGAGCACCAGCACAGCAGCCGGGTCAGGGGAGGCCCGGTACGCATCTCGACTTCAGGAAGATGAACCCGTAGGATTTCAAGGGTACCGAGGGTATCCTATACGCGGACGACTGGCTAGAGGATGTCCAGCGGAGTCTGGAGTTGGCAGAGGTCCCGAGAGGTCTGTGGGTGACTTCTGCAGCGAGCCAGTTCTTTGATATAGCATTAACTTGGTACCGTACGGAGCCGCGTGCATCAGTGAGAGGTATATCTTGGGAGGACTTCAGGAAACTCTTTAAGGAGAAGTTCTACCCAGATGTAGCTTTGACAGGTCTGGAGGGGCAGTTTGCTAGTTTGGTGCAGGGGAACTCGTCGGTAGACGAGTACACAGCGGAGTTCTTCCGCCTGAGCAGGTTTGTACCCAGTTTGGTTCAGGATGAAGGGTGCAAGGCCCGAAAGTTCAGGAGGGGTCTCATTCATGCAGTGCGCACTCGCACATCTGGGCGACGAGACGCGACCTTTGAGCAGATCTTGATGGAGGCTCAGATTGCAGAGGAGGACTTCGGCCTGAAGCCGAAGAGCAGCAGTGATGCTATTGGAGCTAGTTCGAGTGCAGGGCCAGCGAAGCACCCACATTTCCAGCAGAGGCAGTTCCAGTAGCAGCAGCCTCACTTGCAGATCCAGCAGGCACCGGCGTGTGCCCAGCAGCATTAGAGTCAGGGTCAGGGACAGAGGCCAGCAACTCAGTACAACTTCAGGGGGAAGCAAGGGCACACTAGAGAGATGTGCAGGAAGAGATTGGGTGTCTGCTTATACTGTGGGGCGTCCGATCACCAGCTGAAGGACTGTCGTATTCGAGGAGTTTGAGGAGTCCAGGACAGAGCACAGCCAGCCAGAGGACCAGCGGTTCAGCAGAGAGGTCCTCCACTTCAGACGCAACAGCAGCGTTTCCAGCAGCACCAGAGGGGAGCCCCTGCGGGCAGAGTGTTTACCCTGATAGCAGAGGAGGAGGTAGAGCCAGTAGGTGATGTAGTGGCAGGTCATGTTCTTCTCGATTCATTCCCTGCATTTACCTTATTTGATTTCGGTGCCTCGCATAGCTTTGTGTCTGTCTCCTTTACTCTGAGACACAATATTATTGTTGAACCCTTGGGTAGGACTTGCAAGATATCGACCGGGGGAGGCATCATCCTGGTCAATAATATCTGCAAGGGGCGGAGATTTACTGTAGGAGGCCGAGTTTTGGGTGCATGCTTGCTCGTAATGCCCCTTTCGAGGTACGATGTGGTACTCGGAATGGATTGGTTGAGCATGCACCAGGCTACTATAGATTGTAGAGGTGGTAGGATTTTGTTTAGGTCACCGGGAGAGCCAGAGGTTGTGTTTTCTAGAGGAGTAGCTGAGCCGGTAGATGGGTTCTGCGGAGCTTTACTGGCGGGGCAGGCATTGCCGCATCCATTGATTGCTGATTTCATGGATGTTTTTCCCGAGGAGTTGCCGGGGATGCCGCCGGATAGAGACGTTGAGTTATCTATAGACCTAGTGCCAGGTGCTGAGCCCATTTCATAGCACGTCTATAGAGTCAACAACAGCGAGTTGGCGGAGCTGAAGAAGCAGGTCGACGAGCTGCAGGACAAGGGATTCATTAGATCCAGTTCATCGCCTTGGGGAGCGCCAGTCCTGTTTGTGCCGAAAAAGGATGGTACGATACGTATGTGTATCGATTACAGGGCGCTCAACAACCTTACTATTAAGAATAAGTACCCATTCCCGAGGATCGACGACTTGTTCGATCAGCTGAGCGGTGCCAAGGTGTTTTCGAAGATAGATCTGAGATCCGGCTATCATCAGCTGAAGGTGAAGAAGGAAGACGTTCCGAAGACAGCTTTTCGGACTCGGTATGGCCAGTACGAGTTCACAGTGATGCTATTTGGGTTGACCAACGCCCCAGCTGTGTTCATGAACTTGATGAACAAGGTATTCCATCAGTACCTTGACAAGTTCGTGGTGGTCTTCATAGATGACATCCTGGTTTACTCAAAGACGTCGGAGGAGCACGAGGAGCATCTGAGGATTGTGCTCGAGACTTTGAGAAAGGAGCAGTTGTATGGGAAGTTGTCGAAGTGTGAGTTCTTTCTGGACCAGGTCGAGTTCCTGGGTCATGTTGTGACCGAGCACGGGATCTCAGTAGACCAGAGGAAGATTGCTGCGGTAGAGTCTTGGTCTACGCCCGGTACAGTTGCCGAGATTCGGAGCTTTCTGGGATTGGCGGGCTACTATCGAAAGTTCGTCCAGGATTTCTTGCGGATCACGGAGCCGATGACTAGACTCACCAGGAAGGACGTGGAGTTCGTCTGGACTGAGGAGTGTCAGGCCGCCTTCGATGAGCTGAAGAAGAGGTTGACATCAGCTCCTATCTTGACATTGCCGTCTAGGACCGGTGGTTTCTCGATTTACAGCGACGCTTCTGGCCGGGGTCTGGGTTGTGTACTTCAGCAGCACGGGAAGGTGATTGCCTATGCATCTAGGCAGTTACGTCCTCATGAGAAGAACTACCCGACTCACGATCTGGAGTTAGCCGCTGTCATCTTTGCCCTGAAGTTGTGGAAACACTATCTGTATGGAGAGCGGGTTGAGGTCTTTACTGACCATAAGAGCTTGAAGTACGTGTTCACTCAGAAGGAGCTGAACATGAGGCAGAGATGCTGGCTAGAGCTGATGAAGGATTTCGATATCGCCTTGCAGTACCATCTAGGGAAGGCCAACGTAGTCGCAGATGCCTTGAGCAGGTATCCAGTGGCTATGTATCTGACATCAGACCGTCATCTTTTGGCCGACCTGGACAGTTTGGGAATCGAGGTGATTATTCCGGGCATGGAGGTACAGATGTAGGGTTTACAGATTCAGTCTGAGTTGATGGACAGGGTCAGATCAGCGCAGTTTGATGATGTTGCCCTGAGGTATATCAGGGAACAGGTGCAGGCAGGGCTACTTGATGATTTCTCTATTGCCGAAGATGGGTCGCTGCGGCACGGTGCTAGACTATGCGTTCCGATTTGAGAGCTTTGGGAGGAGGTTCTTCAGGAGGCTCATCGCTCTCAGTACTCTATGCATCCTGGTGCCAACAAGATGTACAGAGATCTGAGAGATCACGTTTGGTGGTACGGTATGAAGCACGAGGTGGCTCAGTTCGTATCTCGCTGCTTGGTTTGTCAGCAGGTGAAGGCCGAGAGGCAGAGGCCTGGTGGATTGCTACAACCACTACCCATTCCTGAGTGGAAGTGGGAGCACATCACCATGGACTTTGTGTCCGGACTTCCACGGTCTCCAGGAGGAAAAAGACGTGATTTGGGTCATAATTGATAGATTGACCAAATCGGCCCACTTTTTGCCTTTCAAGGTGGGTTTGTCTACGGAGAGGTTGGCAGAGCTGTATGTTCGTCAGATCGTGCGATTGCATGGGGTTCCTGTGAGCATAGTTTCAGATCGAGATAGCCATTTCACTTTCCACTTCTGGAGGAGTTTGCAGGCTAGCTTGGGCACCTCGCTCAAGTTCAGTACTGCTTATCACCCCCAGATAGACGGGCAGTCGGAGAGGACTATCCAGACCTTGGAGGATATGCTTCGCACGTGTGTGCTAGATCTCGGGGGTTCTTGGGAGGATCATCTTTACCTGGTAGAGTTTGCTTACAACAACAGCTACCAGGCCAGTATAGAGATGTCGACATTCGAGGCTCTATACGGACAGAGATGCCATACTCCCTTATCATGGGACGATGTTGGCGAGAGGGTACTGCTTGGACCAGAGATGGTGGTGGATGCAGATGATGTCACGACCCGCTTCCGAATAATCGGATACGAGTCGGACGCGCCCAGCCTTCGTCGTTGGACACGACGAAGTAAGCTGTACAATACTAAGGAAAGCTCAAAGTCACAATGTAATGTAAACCAAAACACAGCTTTTATAACGTTCCCAGAAATCACCAATATCCATCAAGTGTTTTAAAATACAAACTCAGCCGAAGACAAATCCGGTCAAATAAAATAATATACAATAATGAATCTCTAAGATACAATCTCCAGAAAAATAAATAAAATAAAAAGCTACAATATCCAAGCAATCACCAGCTCCATGTAATCTTCTACTCACCTGCAACGATCCTATCAGGAAAAGAGCAAAGTAAAACCCTAACCAGACAATATACAATGTAATCTGTAATCCAGAGTACAAGGTGAAACCAGAATACCAGAATACTAGAACATGAAATGAAACTGCGGTACCAGAGATGAAATGTAAAACTACAGGCAATGGATGACAATCAATATGCTAGACAATGAATACGGCTATCAATGTACAAGGCAATGAATCACGACAATCAATATGCAATTGTGACAATTTTTAAATATTAAAACTAATGTGTGATCGGCTTAGGAGCAATCAATCAATCAATGAGGCAATGAGTCAATGAGTCAATTCTACAAGGTCCGGCTTCATCGTACGTGAAGTGTACGATTAGGCTATCCACAATTACCTATGTTGGGTGTGGTCACACAAAAGCTAATATTTTCTCCAATTCCCGCAATAAACAATGACGCACAAGCAATGAACAATGGTACAAGACAATCGTGTGTAATTCGTGTCCGATATGAGAACATGACACATGAAGGTAAGACAGAAAATAAGGTACAAGTCGAGTCAGTATACTTGCCTCGGTTTGGTTGCACGAGAATAGTACTGCATGGTTGTAACGAATCACCTGGTAATATTTTGTACAATTTATTAGGGTTTTGAAATAATGACATTAACCAATCTAAGTTATTTCTAACCATAATCTAATCTATTTACTTATGAAAATAGTTTTAATAACCTTTAAAATAGTTTTAGTCACAAATACTTTTATAAGAAATTATTAATTTATCAATTAGTAATAAAGGAAAACAATTAATAATATTCAATATTAACTAATAATAATTATAGACAAGAAAAGCTAACACTGCTTTTGAAACTATATAACGTAGCCTATCAAAATAATTCTTTAAGCTATATCTAACAAAGAAAATATTTAGAAAACAATAGAACGTTTGCTAGCAATATTTAGTAATTAAACCAATTATTTACCTAACTATCACTTGAATAAATACTAATTATTTATATCAAAATATTTTAAAATCATAAATGCTAACCACTTCCATAAACTAACTAAAAGCAGGAAATATATTACAATTTTAGTTACAATTAGAACTCAGCCCAATACCTACCTACTGACCTACACTGGCTCAGTCCATGATCCCTTCACTGATATTGTTTTTTATTCCACTTCTTCCCTGCCTATTTCAAAACTGTTTAATACCCAAGCCCATTAATATACACTGGCCCTACTACATTACCCAAACTGACCCACACAGACCCGGTCCAATCTAATAGCAGTCCAGCCCAATGTTATTGACAAATTCCAATCCACAATTAAATAATCCCCACAACTAAGGATCTGACCCTTTAATTTTGAAGAGCAGGCTGGCTAACACACATAGAGAAACTCTCTCAAGTCTGACCCATATGTTCCCCGGCCTGGCTCAAGCTCAATCTTCAAATCAAAACCTACTGAATCAAGACCAAAATCAATATTACCCTAAAGTTAGGCTTGAACCCTCTACTTCCTGTAGGAATAAATGAAATATGTCCCCATACATACACTCCAATCAAAGCTGTCTTAACCTATTTTCAAATCTAACGGCTATATCATAATACAGGGATTCTGAATTCGAACTCTCAAAATACTGAATCAAGACCACATCTATCTTTACAAAAACTACATCTAGTCCAACGGCTTCAGATCATTATAGGCTCTTCCCACAATAGACACCTGACACAGATACAAAGACAGATACCATCGGCCAGTACAACCAAAATTATGTCGACACGACACTGCCACAAATCTGTGTCAGTCCAATAGACACTAATCAGCTTCTAAAACAGGAAAGTTTATAGATTCGAACTTACGTTTGGAAGGTTCAATACTCGAGCACGAAGACTACTACTCCATGAGCCAGTTTTGGTCCCTACATGGCCGATACCACACCGATACTTGGGTTCAGACATAACATCAAACACCTACCATGCATAAAATAGAAACGAGTCTATATTAATATCCTTAATTGTTCACTCAGGAATTTCGAAAAAAAGATCAAGAATCGATCAGAAATCCAAGGATTCAATGAAGGAAGGTTTAGATCAAGAAGAGACTAACCAGGTCAAAATCGAATCCTTCCTTGTGTTCGAATAGATGGTCACACACAGAGCCTTGCTTCCGTGACATCGCACAGAATGAATCGCTCGGTCAGGAAACGTCATCAATTTGTCGAGAGATACTGTCATGAACAGCAATCGATCAAGAGATCAAGATCATAGATCGAATTGTTCCTACTCAAATAGATCAATCGACAGAGGTTCGAGTGGAACCCGAGTGCTCTGGTCGATCGATTCGATCGCGATCGAACAATTCGAAGCAAACCAATTGATCAAGGAGAAAGAGATGAAGAAGAACACTGGAGGCACCTTACTGTGCATTATCGGCGTCGATCGATTTGTGACGGACTGATGACGTCGCATGCCGAGGGAACACCGGTCGTCAAGAAAGAACTTCGCCGAGAACTGCTCTCCTGTACGACTCGTCCGCGCGCGGTGGAAGCCGTTGCTCATGGCCAGCTACGTCCGCTCCTTGGTTCCCGTCGCCATGGCCATGAGTTCGGTGGAGAAAGGGGAAGTGGAATGAAAGAGAAGGAGGTGAGGGCCTGCTCCTTCTGAAGTGAATACAAAGGCTGATTGAAAATGAGAAGTGAGTTGGTGATGAGGGATTTAAATAGGAGGTTCTAGAAATTACTTAGCTGTTGGTTTCGTGGGCCAAGATGGATTTTGGGGGGGAAAAGAATTTGATGTAAGGAATTTTTTGAAAGTTGGTTACATAGCAGCACATGGTTAGTTAGGGGAACAATAGTAAGGATTTTTAGGATGAGAAGGAAAACTCTACAAATAGATGCCCCATGAAGAAGAAACCAATTGAATGGAAAGCCCAATGTCTAGAAAGCCTTTATGAATAGAAAGCCCAAACAGTTTATTATGAAGAAGGCCCGTTAAATTTAATTAAACAAAACAACTAATAAATTCAGTTTATATAGGAAAACATTTTTTTATTTAAAGAAACTTATGTATGAACAAGTATATATTCTACTAGAAATTTTTAGGATTAAATAAGTCAATTACCAAAAGTGACTAATAACAATAATATTTATCAAGGTTTTTCTTATAACAGGAAAATTAGTAAAAGTGATTAAAAAATATATGTGGGAAGAAATATTGAAATTTCCAAATAGCAGATCTTAAGAAAAATTCTTAAAAGTCATAAAATTTTGATTTAGGGAGTTACAACTGAGAATGTCCGGCTGATTAGAGACAGACTTCGGGTGGCTCAGGATAGGCAGCGGCATTGGGCCGATAGCCACCGGAGACCGTTAGAGTTCGAGGTTAGTTTCAGTTCCTGTTTGTGCTTGTTTGTGTTTTGTCTGTCCTGTGTGCTGAGTTTGTTTTATGTCTAGGCTGGCGCTTTGGTGTTCCTGAAGATTTCTCCGACATGGGGCACGATTCGCTTTGGCGGGAGCGGGAAGCTTAGTCCGCGCTACATCGGACCTTTCACCATTCTTGAGAGGGTCGGTGCAGTGGCTTACCGGCTAGACTTGCCGCCTACGCTAGAGGGGGTACACAACGTGTTCCACGTGTCGCAGCTGAGACGGTACGTCGCGGACCCCAGCCATGTATTGGATCATTCAGCGATCGAGGTGGGGCCTACTCTTCACTATCCAGAGCAGCCAGTTGATATTCTGGATCGTAGGAAGAAGGTGCTCCGGAACCAGGTTATACCCTTGGTTCGCGTTGCATGGAGGCATCACTCTCCAGGTGAGTCTACCTGGGAGAGAGAGGACGACATGCGGGAGCGTTTCCCTTATCTCTTCGAGCCCTAAGGTATAATTTCTGTTTCTTGCATTGTGATTCGGTGTATGTTTGTTTTAATTTTGAGGACAAAATTTTTTTAGGGTGGATAGATTTGTCACCCCCAGTTTTCATGAACAGGGATATTTTGGTAATTTTCCACTTTAAAAATTATTTTGGAATTATTTATTTATTTATTGTATTATTTTGGGGATATTTGAGTCGGGTTCGAATTTCAACTCATTTCGACTTGTTTTGACTTGTTTCGGGGACCCGGGGTAGTTTTGACCTTAGCGGGCCCACACACTAGTTTGCCGTGGCCCACAATATTACCATCAAAAGTTAGAGGGATTAATCATGACCCCATAGATTAGGTTAGACCTAATTAGAACATTAGATTTATATTTTTAACCTCCAAACCCTAACCTAACTTGTAATGAGATAATAAAACAATAGAGGGGCAAACTTGTAAATAGGAAAAAGAAGGTATTGGAGCCTTGTGGCCGGCCATATGTAGGGGTGAGGAGGAGAGAGAAAATCACTTTCATTGTTCTCATCCACATTCTTCTTCTTCTTCTCCAAAGGTTCTTCCCATTTCTTGAGAGCTCCACATTGTTAATCTCCAAAACTAGGTAAACCCTTCTCTAAAAATAGTTTTTCATTTCATATAGAATGGTTAGGAACCCATAGGAATGTTTTCCACGGTGTGTCTCCATTAGAGACTATTTTGTGTCCATTTGGACATTTTTAGAGGTGTCCAATATTAGGATCGTGTCCTAATAGGAAAACCCCCTATTTGGACACATGGATATTGTTGTGCATTGATTTTGGTGAGTTCTATCTTTATTTCAGAATTTTTATGTGTGTGGAATGGTTTCTCTTAATGTATCATATTCCTATAATATATATATATATATATATATATATATATTTATATATATAGATATATATATATATATAATAATATATATAATATATTATATCTTATATATATATATATATATATATATATATATATATATATATATATATATATTATATATATATATATATATATATATATATATTTTATATATATATTTTATATATGGATATATATAATATTATATATATATATATATATATAATATTATATATATTATAAAAATAAATTATATATATATCATAAAAATAAATAAAAATATAATATATATTATTATATATATAATCTATATATATATATATATCATTATATATATATATTATATATTATATATATATATATTATATATATATATATATATATATATGGAGGATTTTATGTGGATATATATGTGGTGTGGTGGTTGGTGTTGTGTTGGGAGAGGGCATGGGTTGTGTGTGGTTGTTAGTGTGAAGGAGTGGTGTTGAGTTAATATTGAGAGGGAAAACATGTGAGATGGTTGTGTGATAGAGGGGAGATGTGGTGAGTGTTTAGAGAGTGTGGAGGGGGAGGGAAGTTCCCTAATCACAGCCACTTGGTTGTCCCCACAGTCAAGAACAGCCCCCCACCCCCACTACTACCCCAAAACAGCCCCCAAAAACCCTTCATAACAGTCCCTCAAAGCCCCTACACTTGGCTGTCCAATACCACATCAAAACACCACTAAACCTTCCAAAAACTGTCTTATCTTGCCAATACATGGCTGTCCCTTAGAGCCATTAATGGCTATCCAAATCCCCCTCTTTGCTGTCCAAACTGTCCCCAAAACTGCCACTAACCAGCCCACGAAACTCCCCTTGGACTGTCCAAGGACAGCCCCAACATGCCTCCCATTTAACCCCTACAATTCAGTCCACATTTTAGCCATGATAGCTGTCCTAAACACCTATATTTCTGTCCAATTTCAGTCCAAATAACAGCCCATAAACCCACTAAAATCAGTCCACAAGTCCTCCAAAAGCAGTCCATTTTTGCCTTGTGTGTGTGAGTGTTGTGAGTTGTGTGTGTGTGTGAGAGCCATTAGTGAGTGTATTCGTAACCTATAGTATATCCTATAGCTAAACTAATAGGAAACCTATAGGAGAGCCTATGAGTGATAAATATAGGAGTGTATCATGAGAGTGAGTGGTGTGGAGAGTGTGGTAGAGTAGAGGGTAAAATTCATGATATAGTTAAGGTAATAGGGTAATCAATATCCCGTATCCTAACATAGCCTAGATACCTAGGATACCCAAATTTCTTGGTAGGTAAACCTTAAATGGGTTGATATCTAGCTACCCTAAGGAGCTTAGGCTAGTACCATGGATATTTGCGGGTTTCTTGGTTGGGCAAGGTATCGGGATTTACCTTAGAAGGATAAATACTAGTTTTGCCTAGAAATAGGATATTGGTGTTAGAAGTCTAAGATAGGGTTAGAACTTGATTCCCGTGGTTGGTAATGATCAAATATGGTACTCATAGACTAGTTTTGACGTCGGTTGACCTTTTTGACCAAAAGTCAACAAAAGTCAACCGAGAGTCAAACTTAGTCTTTAAGCGATCCGATTTGACCGAACCAACCCAGAGTGACCAGTTGACTGAAGTCAACAGTTGGTCAACATTAGATTAGTTGACTAGAGTTGACCTAGAGTTGACCAGAGTTGATTTTGACCAAAAGTCAACTGTAAGTCAACCTTTGACCTCGATTGACCTAGTTTGACTTGGAATGCTCCCAGTGACCTAGTATGACCTAGTATGAACCAGTATGGCCTAGTATGACTCAGTTTGACCAGATTGACCTAGTTTTGACTTAGACTTGCATTTATAGATTTATTAGTTTCCTTTTTCAGTGTTAAGCCCTGTTTGACTCATAGTATCATTTTAGGTCTGTGATCACTCTGAGCGTCTGTTTACCTTATCAGCAGGACCACAGGCGAGTACATTTACTGATAGTTATTATTGTCTGATATATACTATATTCGATTCAGTCATAGTATTTTACTTGATTCCTGACACGACGTTTCACGGACTAGTATACGTCGGATCCTGTCATTAGATGTTATTCCTAGACTCTCTTGGTATATGAGTATGTGATATTCCTGTGTTCCTGTACTTATATAGACACTGATTTGGGAGTAGGCTGGCCCCTGCTCTTGAACCCCGGTCATGACGTGCCTTGTCCGAATCCGTGATACTATTCGGGGATGGGGGAATTATTAGGGGTTATGTGATCAAGCCTTCTGTAACTATATATTGCTAGGCCACTCACCTCACGTAGGGTGTAGCAGACACCTCATTACCAGTTATCCAGGTTGGACGGCATGACTCTCCGTGAGTACACCGCGAATTGCCGGGCCAAGTGGATAACATCTCTTGCTTCCCTAGCCGATCACATATCGCTCTAATAGTTCAAATCACTTTTTACATTATTGTCATACCTTATATTTCCAGTTCACCTTTACTTACTGTACTTTCACCATGCTATATCATTTCTCACATGCTCTACCTGTTTTTTATACTGTACCATATTTTGAAACCAAGTTCTGTTTGAAAGAAGGGTTACAACTCCGGTCTTGTTTGGTTCAAGGGTTGTAACTCGGCTTTCAAATGGTTCCAAGTCGTATATATCTTTGGTCTTGTATTTCATTTTGCTGTCTATTAGTTTTCTCAATTCATATGGAACTGCTGTTGGTGTTTTGTACTTGCTCATTTTTTTACAGGATACCGTTGACAAATTTTACAGAGACTCTAAGACTGACTGCCCGACCTACTATGGGGTTGAGTTGATGGACTAGATTTAGACCGGGCTTTTGGTAGAGCCATGGACTTTGCTCACACTGAGTAGCATAGTTTAGTTAGGTTTGCCTGGCCTGCGAGGCAGCTAGTACATTTCAGTTTGTAGTATCTTTATACTTATACTATCTGAGACTCTGGATGTTGTGTTAGCTCTGACTTATGGATTTTGGACTCGTTTCCTGTTTTATCTATATATCACTTTTCATGCTATCTACCTTAGTTTTGATTATGTGATTGAGACTGTATTGCTATGTCACCTCCATTCGGAGTTATATACGTACAGGTACATTTATCTGTTTTTAGTCGTAGTATTTACAGACCCTATATACAGCGTTCTATCGCCGATTCTGCGGCATAGGCTGGACGTAACCACGTGCTCGTGTCCCACTTCAGGGTGCGGGTCGTGACACGTTTTTTGTGGTGGCCCATACAAGTCAGTGTCGCAACTAGTACGAACTCGTAATGGTGCTCGACTTAGAGTACTAATTACGAGCCTGCAATAAGGACATAGGATTAGGATATGATAGGAGTTACTCAATCACATGTTAGGAGATTCTGATCTTTGATTACCATGACAAATTCTCTTGCATTGAATTTAATTATCCGTCTTTGATATCCTATCATATGCTATTGATTCTTGTTTCAACCTATCATCAGGATGAAGATCACTCGCTCTCAGGCAGGGGTTCTAGCGCTGTACCGGAGAGGCCCGATCGACAGGATCGGTCTTCCCTCTGGCAGCGGGGACTACAGCTGAGGGAGCTGCTACCTCAGTTCATGTCCTTCCGGCGGGAGCAGCATTAGAGATGGTTCCAGGAGGTCTTCCACCTCAGCAGTTGGGACCGTCTTGGTTATTCCTGATGTTTTCCACCGTCGCCTCCGTACAGCAGATGCTCAGGGTATGATGGCCCTACTGCAGCAGATGCTGCAGACGCAGAGAGCCCAGGCAGAGGCATGGCACCGTCAGGCAGAGGTGCTGCGACAGACGATGGAGAACTCACATCAGTTTAGCTATGGCAGCAGTAGTGGAGAGAGGCGCACCGGCTACAGCTCAGGGAGCACCAGCACAGCAGCAGGGTCATGGGAGGCCCGGTACGCATTTCGACTTCATAAAGATGAACCCGCTGGATTTCAAGGGTACCGATGGTATCCTATACGCGGACGACTGGCTAGAGGATGTCCAGCGAGTCTGGAGTTGGCAGAGGTCCCGAGAGGTCTGTGGGTGCTTTGCAGTGAGCCAGTCTTTGACATAGCATTGACTTGGTACCGCACGGATCCGCGTACGTCAGTGAGAGGTATATCTTGGAAGGACTTCAGGAAACTCTTTACGGAGAAGTTCTACCCAGATGTAGCTTGACAGCTCTGGAGGGACAGTTGCTAGTTTGGTGCAGGGGAACTCGTCGGTAGACGAGTACGCAGCGGAGTTCTTCCGCCTGAGCAGGTTTGCACCCAGTTTGGTTCAGGATGAAGGGTGCAAGGCCCGGATGTTCAGGTGGGGTCTCATTCATGCAATGCGCACTCGCACATCTGGGCGACGAGAGCGACCCTTTGAGCAGATCTGATGAAGGCTCAGATTGCAGAGGAGGACTTCGGCCTGAAGCCGAAGAGGAGCAGAGTGACGCTATTGGAGGCTAGTCGAGTGCAGGGCCCGCGAAGCGCCCACATTTCCAGCAGAGACAGTTTCCAGCAGCAGCCTCAGTTTACAGATCCAGCAGGTGTTGGCCCATTCCATGGTCACACACGATTTCGATAATCAACATACACTTTAGTCAATACACAAATATAGAAAATGCTGCTAATCATTTCAGGATTCATGAAATTATATCACGGACGATGTACCACACAATCAAAAGCGTCAACATTATAAAATCTTCTGAAGACTCAGTTCTCATTTTTATTCTGTATTTTATTTTTATTGAGTCTAGGAATTACTTTGTAAAATCAATTTTGGTAATACTGGCTTAGGGTTAAAACTGTCCTTATTTCAAAGCCTACTTTTACCATTCGTATTTTGTTTTACAAAATTTCAAAACATATTTCAAAAATAGTTTTTTTAAATGATTTTACAAATAACCAAAAACATGTTTGAAAACTGTTTGTGCAAAAGAATTTCAAAATCTCCTGACAGAACTCCAAGCCGAGTTCGGCCCGAGTTCGGTCCGAACTCTGATCGAGTTCGGTCAAGTTTGTATTCAAACTTCTGTTGCCTCCAATCACGAGCAGCAACGTCTCTTTGCGAGATATTGCACCCGAACTCTGCCCGAGTTCTGCCAGAGTTCGGTTGGTTGAAAACACCTATAAATAGAGAAGAACTTTTCGTTTCAAATCATCATTCATTCTTCATCTTCTCTTCTCTACTACTCAAGTATTTCAAAACGATCTAAGATTTTCAAATCTCACCTACACATCTCTTAGCCAAAAGCCAGTACTATCTGAATTAATTTAGAGTTTTTGGTTATCCAAGAGTTGTAAAGAGGTCGTTCAAGTTTCAACAACTTTCTGTTGTGGAGCTGGTCGTGCGCTCGTCACCAAGCACGGTGTTGTGAAGCTGGTCGTGCGCTTGTCACCAGCACGGTGTGT
>JANAVB010001800.1:5456373-5587581 GCA_029216955.1 Iris pallida
TTGGGTCATAATTGATAGATTGACCAAATCGGCCCACTTTTTGCCTTTCAAGGTGGGTTTGTCTACGGAGAGGTTGGCAGAGCTGTATGTTCGTCAGATCGTGCGATTGCATGGGGTTCCTGTGAGCATAGTTTCAGATCGAGATAGCCATTTCACTTTCCACTTCTGGGGAGTTTGCAGGCTAGCTTGGGCACCTCGCTCAAGTTCAGTACTGCTTATCACCCCCAGATAGACGGGCAGTCGGAGAGGACTATCCAGACCTTGGAGGATATGCTTCGCACGTGTGTGCTAGATCTCGGGGGTTTCTTGGGAGATCATCTTTACCTGGTAGAGTTTGCTTACAACAACAGCTACCAGGCCAGTATAGAGATGTCGACATTCGAGGCTCTATACGGACAGAGATGCCATACTCCCTTATCATGGGACGAGTTGGCGAGAGGGTACTGCTTGGACCAGATGGTGGTGGATGCAGATGATGTCACGACCCGCTTCCGAATAATCGGATACGAGTCGGACGCGCCCAGCCTTCGTCGTTGGACACGACGAAGTAAGCTGTACAATACTAAGGAAAGCTCAAAGTCACAATGTAATGTAAACCAAAACACAGCTTTTATAACGTTCCCAGAAATCACCAATATCCATCAAGTGTTTTAAAATACAAACTCAGCCGAAGACAAATCCGGTCAAATAAATAATATACAATAATGAATCTCTAAGATACAATCTCCAGAAAAAAATAAAATAAAAAGCTACAATATCCAAGCAATCACCAGCTCCATGTAATCTTCTACTCACCTGCAACGATCCTATCAGGAAAAGAGCAAAGTAAAACCCTAACCAGACAATACAATGTAATCTGTAATCCAGAGTACAAGGTGAAACCAGAATACCAGAATACTAGAACATGAAATGAAACTGCGGTACCAGAGATGAAATGTAAAACTACAGGCAATGGATGACAATCAATATGCTAGACAATGAATACGGCTATCAATGTACAAGGCAATGAATCACGACAATCAATATGCAATTGTGACAATTTTTAAATATTAAAACTAATGTGTGATCGGCTTAGGAGCAATCAATCAATCAGGCAATGAGTCAATGAGTCAATTCTACAAGGTCCGGCTTCATCGTACGTGAAGTGTACGATTAGGCTATCCACAATTACCTATGTTGGGTTGGTCACACAAAAGCTAATATTTTCTCCAATTCCCGCAATAAACAATGACGCACAAGCAATGAACAATGGTACAGACAATCGTGTGTAATTCGTGTCCGATATGAGAACATGACACATGAAGGTAAGACAGAAAATAAGGTACAGTCGAGTCAGTATACTTGCTCCTCGTTTGGTTGCACGAGAATAGTACTGCATGGTTTAACGAATCACCTGGTAATATTTTGTACAATTTATTAGGGTTTTGAAATAATGACATTAACCAATCTAAGTTATTTCTAACCATAATCTAATCTATTTACTTATGAAAATAGTTTTAATAACCTTTAAAATAGTTTTAGTCACAAATACTTTTATAAGAATTATTAATTTATCAATTAGTAATAAAGGAAAACAATTAATATTCAATATTAACTAATAATAATTATAGACAAGAAAAGCTAACACTGCTTTTGAAACTATATAACGTAGCCTATCAAAATAATTCTTTAAGCTATATCTAACAAAGAAAATATTTAGAAAACAATAGAACGTTTGCTAGCAATATTTAGTAATTAAACCAATTATTTACCTAACTATCACTTGAATAAATACTAATTATTTATATCAAATATTTTAAATCATAAATGCTAACCACTTCCATAAACTACTAAAAGCAGGAAATATATTACAATTTTAGTTACAATTAGAACTCAGCCCAATACCTACCTACTGACCTACACTGGCTCAGTCCATGATCCCTTCACTGATATTGTTTTTTATTCCACTTCTTCCCTGCCTATTTCAAACTGTTTAATACCCAAGCCCATTAATATACACTGGCCCTACTACATTACCCAAACTGACCCACACAGACCCGGTCCAATCTAATAGCAGTCCAGCCAATGTTATTGACAAATTCCAATCCACAATTAAATAATCCCCACAACTAAGGATCTGACCCTTTAATTTTGAAGAGCAGGCTGGCTAACACACATAGAGAAACTCTCTCAAGTCTGACCCATATGTTCCCCGGCCTGGCTCAAGCTCAATCTTCAAATCAAAACCTACTGAATCAAGACCAAAATCAATATTACCCTAAAGTTAGGCTTGAACCCTCTACTTCCTGTAGGAATAAATGAAATATGTCCCCATACATACACTCCAATCAAAGCTGTCTTAACCTATTTTCAAATCTAACGGCTATATCATAATACAGGGATTCTGAATTCGAACTCTCAAAATACTGAATCAAGACCACATCTATCTTTACAAAAACTACATCTAGTCCAACGGCTTCAGATCATTATAGGCTCTTCCCACAATAGACACCTGACACAGATACAAGACAGATACCATCGGCCAGTACAACCAAAATTATGTCGACACGACACTGCCACAAATCTGTGTCAGTCCAATAGACACTAATCAGCTTCTAAAACAGGAAAGTTTATAGATTCGAACTTACGTTTGGAAGGTTCAATACTCGAGCACGAAGACTACTACTCCATGAGCCAGTTTTGGTCCCTACATGGCCGATACCACACCGATACTTGGGTTCAGACATAACATCAAACACCTACCATGCATAAAATAGAAACGAGTCTATATTAATATCCTTAATTGTTCACTCAGGAATTTCGAAAAAAAGATCAAGAATCGATCAGAAATCCAAGGATTCAATGAAGGAAGGTTTAGATCAAGAAGACTAACCAGGTCAAAATCGAATCCTTCCTTGTGTTCGAATAGATGGTCACACACAGAGCCTTGCTTCCGTGACATCGCACAGAATGAATCGCTCGGTCAGGAAACGTCATCAATTTGTCGAGAGATACTGTCATGAACAGCAATCGATCAAGAGATCAAGATCATAGATCGAATTGTTCCTACTCAATAGATCAATCGACAGAGGTTCGAGTGGAACCCGAGTGCTCTGGTCGATCGATTCGATCGCGATCGAACAATTCGAAGCAAACCAATTGATCAAGGAGAAAGATATGAAGAAGAACACTAACACTGGAGGCACCTTACTGTGCATTATCGGCGTCGATCGATTTGTGACGGACTGATGACGTCGCATGCCGAGGGAACACCGGTCGTCAAGAAAGAACTTCGCCGAGAACTGCTCTCCTGTACGACTCGTCCGCGCGCGGTGGAAGCCGTTGCTCATGGCCAGCTACGTCCGCTCCTTGGTTCCCGTCGCCATGGCCATGAGTTCGGTGGAGAAAGGGGAAGTGGAATGAAAGAAGGAGGTGAGGGCCTGCTCCTTCTGAAGTGAATACAAAGGCTGATTGAAAATGAGAAGTGAGTTGGTGATGAGGGATTTAAATAGGAGGTTCTAGAAATTACTTAGCTGTTGGTTTCGTGGGCCAAGATGGATTTTGGGGGGGAAAAGAATTTGATGTAAGGAATTTTTTGAAAGTTGGTTACATAGCAGCACATGGTTAGTTAGGGGAACAATAGTAAGGATTTTTAGGATGAGAAGGAAAACTCTACAAATAGATGCCCCATGAAGAAGAAACCAATTGAATGGAAAGCCCAATGTCTAGAAAGCCTTTATGAATAGAAAGCCCAAACAGTTTATTATGAAGAAGGCCCGTTAAATTTAATTAAACAAAACAACTAAAAATTCAGTTTATATAGGAAAACATTTTTTTATTTAAAGAAACTTATGTATGAACGTATATATTCTACTAGAAATTTTTAGGATAAATAAGTCAATTACCAAAAGTGACTAATAACAATAATATTTATCAAGGTTTTTCTTATAAAGGAAATTAGTAAAAGTGATTAAAAAATATATGTGGGAAGAAATATTGAAATTTCCAAATAGCAGATCTTAAGAAAAATTCTTAAAAGTCATAAAATTTTGATTTAGGGAGTTACAACTGAGAATGTCCGGCTGATTAGAGACAGACTTCGGGTGGCTCAGGATAGGCAGCGGCATTGGGCCGATAGCCACCGGAGACCGTTAGAGTTCGAGGTTAGTTTCAGTTCCTGTTTGTGCTTGTTTGTGTTTTGTCTGTCCTGTGTGCTGAGTTTGTTTTATGTCTAGGCTGGCGCTTTGGTGTTCCTGAAGATTTCTCCGACATGGGGCACGATTCGCTTTGGCGGGAGCGGGAAGCTTAGTCCGCGCTACATCGGACCTTTCACCATTCTTGAGAGGGTCGGTGCAGTGGCTTACCGGCTAGACTTGCCGCCTACGCTAGAGGGGGTACACAACGTGTTCCACGTGTCGCAGCTGAGACGGTACGTCGCGGACCCCAGCCATGTATTGGATCATTCAGCGATCGAGTGGGGCCTACTCTTCACTATCCAGAGCAGCCAGTTGATATTCTGGATCGTAGGAAGAAGGTGCTCCGGAACCAGGTTATACCCTTGGTTCGCGTTGCATGGAGGCATCACTCTCCAGGTGAGTCTACCTGGGAGAGAGAGGACGACATGCGGGAGCGTTTCCCTTATCTCTTCGAGCCCTAAGGTATAATTTCTGTTTCTGCATTGTGATTCGGTGTATGTTTGTTTTAATTTTGAGGACAAAATTTTTTTAGGGTGGATAGATTTGTCACCCCAGTTTTCATGAACAGGGATATTTGGTAATTTTCCACTTTAAAAATTATTTTGGAATTATTTATTTTTTATTGTATTATTTTGGGGATATTTGAGTCGGGTTCGAATTTCAACTCATTTCGACTTGTTTTGACTTGTTTCGGGGACCCGGGGTAGTTTTGACCTTAGCGGGCCCACACACTAGTTTGCCGTGGCCCACAATATTACCATCAAAAGTTAGGGATTAATCATGACCCCATAGATTAGGTTAGACCTAATTAGAACATTAGATTTATATTTTAACCTCCAAACCCTAACCTAACTTGTAATGAGATAATAAAACAATAGAGGGGCAAACTTGTAAATAGGAAAAAGAAGGTATTGGAGCCTTGTGGCCGGCCATATGTAGGGGTGAGGAGGAGAGAGAAAATCACTTTCATTGTTCTCATCCACATTCTTCTTCTTCTTCTCCAAAGGTTCTTCCCATTTCTTGAGAGCTCCACCATTGTTCCATCTCCAAAAATAGGTAAACCCTCTCTAAAAATTTTTCATTTCATATAGAATGGTTAGGAACCCATAGGAATGTTTTCCACGGTTGTGTCTCCATTAGAGACTATTTTGTCCATTTGGACATTTTTAGAGGTGTCCAATATTTAGGATCGTGTCCTAATAGGAAAACCCCCTATTTGGACACATGGATATTGTTGTGCATTGATTTTGGTGAGTTCTATCTTTATTCAGAATTTTTATGTGTGTGGGAATGGTTTCTCTTAATGTATCATATTCCTATAATATATATTATATATATATATTATATCTATATATATATATATATTATATATATATATTATAGATATATCTATATATATATTATATATATATTAATATATATATATAATTATATATATATATATAATTATATATATATAATAATATATATATATATATATATATATTTTATATATATATTTTATATATGGTTAATATATATATATATATTATATATATAATATATATATATATATATATATATATTATAATATATATAATATATATATATCATTAAAAAAATATATATATATATATCATTAAAAATATATATATATATTATAGATATATATATAATATATATATATATATATATCATATCTATAATCATTATATTATATATATATATATATATATATAATATATATATATATATATATATATGGAGGATTATTTATGTGGATATATATGTGGTGTGGTGTTGGTGTTGTGTTGGGAGAGGGCATGGGTTTGTGTGTGGGTTGTTAGTGTGAAGGAGTGGTGTTGAGTTAAATTGAGAGGGAAAACATGTGAGATGGTTGTGATGAGGGGAGATGTGGTGAGTGTTTAGAGAGTGTTGGAGGGGGAGGGATTCCCTAATCACAGCCACTTGGTTGTCCCCACAGTCCAAGAACAGCCCCCCACCCCCACTACTACCCCAAAACAGCCCCCCAAAACCCTTCATAACAGTCCCTCAAAGCCCCTACACTTGGCTGTCCAATACCACATCAAAACAACCAACTAAACCTTCCAAAAACTGTCTATCTTGCCAATACATGGCTGTCCCTTAGAGCCATTAATGGCTATCCAAATCCCCCTCTTTGCTGTCCAAACTGTCCCCAAAACTGCCACTAAACAGCCCACGAAACTCCCCTTGGACTGTCCAAGGACAGCCCCAACATGTCCTCCCATTTAACCCCTACAATTCAGTCCACATTTTAGCCATTGATAGCTGTCCTAAACACCTATATTTCTGTCCAATTTCAGTCCAAATAACAGCCCATAAACCCACTAAAATCAGTCCACAAGTCCTCCAAAAGCAGTCCATATTTTGCCTTGTGTGTGTGTGAGTGTTGTGAGTTGTGTGTGTGTGTGAGAGCCATTAGTGAGTGTATCTAGTAACCTATAGTATATCCTATAGCTAAACTAATAGGAAACCTATAGGAGAGCCTATGAGTGATAAATATAGGAGTGTATCATGAGAGTGAGTGGTGTGGATGAGTGTGGTAGAGTAGAGGGTAAAATTCATGATATAGTTAAGGTAATAGGGTAATCAATATCCCGTATCCTAACATAGCCTAGATACCTAGGATACCCAAATTTCTTGGTAGGTAAACCTTAAATGGGTTGATATCTAGCTACCCTAAGGAGCTTAGGCTAGTACCATGGATATTTGCGGGTTTCCTTGGTATTGGGCAAGGTATCGGGATTTACCTTAGAAGGATAAATACTAGTTTTGCCTAGAAATAGGATATTGGTGTTAGAAGTCTAAGATAGGGTTAGAACTTGATTCCCGTGGTTGGTAATGATCAAATATGGTACTCATAGACTAGTTTTTGACGTCGGTTGACCTTTTTGACCAAAAGTCAACAAAAGTCAACCGAGAGTCAAACTTAGTCTTTAAGCGATCCGATTTGACCGAACCAACCCAGAGTTGACCAGTTGACTGAAAGTCAACAGTTGGTCAACATTAGATTAGTTTGACCTAGAGTTGACCTAGAGTTGACCAGAGTTGACTTTTTGACCAAAAGTCAACTGTAAGTCAACCTTTGACCTCGATTGACCTAGTTTGACTTGGAATGACTCCCAGTGACCTAGTATGACCTAGTATGAACCAGTATGGCCTAGTATGACTCAGTTTGACCCAGATTGACCTAGTTTTGACTTAGACTTGCATTTATAGATTATATTAGTTTCCTTTTTCAGTGTTAAGCCCTGTTTGACTCATAGTATCTTATTTTAGGTCTGTGATCACTCTGAGCGTCTGTTTACCTTATCAGCTCAGGACCACAGGCGAGTACATTTACTGATAGTTATTATTGTCTTGATATATACTATATTCGATTCAGTCATAGTATTTTACTTGATTCCTGACACGACGTTTCACGGACTAGTATACGTCGGATCCTGTCATTAGATGTTATTCCTAGACTCTCTTGGTATATGAGTATGTGATATTCCTGTGTTCCTGTACTTATATAGACACTGATTTGGGAGTAGGCTGGCCCCCTGCTCTTGAACCCCGTGTCATGACGTGCCTTGTCCGAATCCGTGATACTATTCGGGGATGGGGGAATTATTAGGGGTTATGTGATCAAGCCTTCCTGTAACTATATATTGCTAGCGCCACCCTCACCTCACGTAGGGTGTAGCAGACACCTCATTACCAGTTATCCAGGTTGGACGGCATGACTCTCCGTTGAGTACACCGCGAATTGCCGGGCCAAGTGGATAACCATCTCTTGCTTCCCTAGCCGATCACATATCGCTCTAATAGTTCAAATCACTTTTTACATTTATTGTCATACCTTATATTTCCAGTTCACCTTTACTTACTGTACTTTCACCATGCTATGATTCATTTCTCACATGCTCTACCTGTTTTTTATACTGTACCATATTTTGAAACCAAGTTCTGTTTGAAAGAAGGGTTACAACTCCGGTCCTTGTTTGGTTCAAGGGTTGTAACTCGGCTTTCAAATGGTTCCAAGTCGTATATATCTTTGGTCTTGTATTTCATTATTGCTGTCTATTATAGTATTTCTCAATTCATATGGAACTGCTGTTGGTGTTTTGTACTTGCTCATTTTTTTTACAGGATACCGTTGACAAATTTTACAGATGACTCTAAGACTGACTGCCCGACCTACTATGGGGTTGAGTCTGATGGACTAGATTTAGACCGTGGCTTATTGGTAGAGCCACTGGACTTTGCTCACACTGAGTAGCATAGTTTAGTTAGGTTTGCCTGGCCTGCGAGGCAGCTAGTACATTTCAGTTTGTAGTATCTTTATACTTATACTATCTGAGACTCTGGATGTTGTGTTAGCTCTGACTTATGGATTTTGGACTCGTTTCCTGTTTTATCTATCATATCACTTTTCATGCTATCTACCTTAGTTTTGATTATGTGATTGAGACTGTATTGCTATGTCACCTCCATTCGGAGTTTATATACCGTACAGGTACATTTATCTGTTTTTAGTCGTAGTATTTACAGACCCTATATACAGCGTTCTATCGCCGATTCTGCGGCATAGGCTGGACGTAACCACGTGCTCGTGTCCCACTTCAGGGTGCGGGTCGTGACACGTTTTTGTGGTGGCCCATACAAGTCAGTGTCGCAACTAGTACGAACTCGTAATGGTGCTCGACTTAGAGTACTAATTACGAGCCTGCAATAAGGACATAGGATTAGGATATGATAGGAGTTACTCAATCACATGTTAGGAGATTCTGATCTTTTGATTACCATGACAAATTCTCTTGCATTGAATTTAATTATCCGTCTTTGATATTCCTATCATATGCCATATTGATTCTTGTTTCAACCTATCATCAGGATGACGATCACTCGCTCTCAGGCAGCGGGTTCTAGCGCTGTACCGGAGAGGCCCGATCCGACAGGATCGGTCTTCCACCTCTGGCAGCGGGGACTACAGCTGAGGGAGCTGCTACCTCAGTTCATGTCCTTCCGGCGGGAGCAGCATTAGAGATGGTTCCAGGAGGTCTTCCACCTCCAGCAGTGGGACCGTCTTTGGTTATTCCTGATGTTCTTCCACCGTCGCCTCCGATACCAGCAGATGCTCAGGGTATGATGGCCCTACTGCAGCAGATGCTGCAGACGCAGAGAGCCCAGGCAGAGGCATGGCACCGTCAGGCAGAGGTGCTGCGACAGACGATGGAGAACTCACATCAGTTAGCTATGGCAGCAGTGGAGAGAGGCGCACCGGCTACAGCTCAGGGAGCACCAGCACAGCAGCAGGGTCAGGGGAGGCCCGGTACGCATTTCGACTTCATAAAGATGAACCCGCGGGATTTCAAGGGTACCGATGGTATCCTATACGCGGACGACTGGCTAGAGGATGTCCAGCGGAGTCTGGAGTTGGCAGAGGTCCCGAGAGGTCTGTGGGTGACTTCTGCAGTGAGCCAGTTCTTTGACATAGCATTGACTTGGTACCGCACGGATCCGCGTACGTCAGTGAGAGGTATATCTTGGAAGGACTTCAGGAAACTCTTTACGGAGAAGTTCTACCCAGATGTAGCTTTGACAGCTCTGGAGGGACAGTTTGCTAGTTTGGTGCAGGGGAACTCGTCGGTAGACGAGTACGCAGCGGAGTTCTTCCGCCTGAGCAGGTTTGCACCCAGTTTGGTTCAGGATGAAGGGTGCAAGGCCCGGATGTTCAGGTGGGGTCTCATTCATGCAATGCGCACTCGCACATCTGGGCGACGAGACGCGACCTTTGAGCAGATCTTGATGAAGGCTCAGATTGCAGAGGAGGACTTCGGCCTGAAGCCGAAGAGGAGCAGTGACGCTATTGGAGCTAGTTCGAGTGCAGGGCCCGCGAAGCGCCCACATTTCCAGCAGAGACAGTTCCAGCAGCAGCCTCAGTTACAGATCCAGCAGGTGTTGGCCCATTCCATGGTCACACCCGATTTCGATAATCAACATACACTTTAGTCAATACACAAAATATAGAAAATGCTGCTAATCATTTCAGGATTCATGAAATTATATTCAACGGACGATGTACCACATCAATCAAAGCGTCAACATTATCAAATCTTCTGAAGACTCAGTTCTCATTTTTATTCTGTATTTTATATTTTATTGAGTCTAGGAATTACTTTGTAAAATCAATTTTGGTAATACTGGCTTAGGGTTAAAACTGTCCTTATTTCAAAAGCCTACTTTTACCATTCGTATTTTCGTTTACAAATATTTCAAAAACATATTTCAAAAATAGTCTTTTTAAATGATTTTACAAATAACCAAAAACATGTTTGAAAACTGTTTTTTGCAAAAGAATTTCAAATATCTCCTGACAGAACTCCAAGCCGAGTTCGGCCCGAGTTCGGTCCGAACTCTGATCGAGTTCGGTCAAGTTTGTATTCAAACTTCTGTTGCCTCCAAATCAGCGAGCAACGTCTCTTTGCGAGATATTTGCACCCGAACTCTGCCCGAGTTCTGCCAGAGTTCGGTTGGTGAAAACACCTATAAATAGAGAAGAACTTTTCGTTTCAAATCATCAATTCATTCTTCATCTTCTCTTCTCTACTACTCAAGTATTTTCAAAACGATCTAAGATTTTCAAATCTCACCTACACATCTCTTAGCCAAAAGCCAGTACTATCTGAATTAATTTAGAGTCTTTTGGTTACTCAAGAGTTGTAAAGAGGTCGTTCAAGTTTCAACAACTTTTCTGTTGTGGAGCTGGTCGTGCGCTCGTCACCAAGCACGGTGTTGTGAAGCTGGTCGTGCGCTTGTCACCAAGCACGGTGTTGTAAGAGATTGCAAGCTCTCAGTTAAAGCTTGTGCCATAGTGGATTAACATCGAATAAGAGTACTCGAGACTGGATTAGTCCTCTCAGAGGGATACCAGTATACATCGCTGTGTCACTGAGTTTGAATTCTCTATCTTTATTTACTGTCTCTTATATATCTGCCATTGTTTAATTTTTTAATTGGTGATTATATTCCGCTGCACACACGCACTCTATTCACCCCCCCTCTAGAGGCGCTCAACGATCCTACAATTGGTATCAGAGCGGGTTATATTCTTATATAACATACCCTAGAGAGTATATATATGGCAGCCGTGAAATCTATATTCAACGGTGAAGGGCAATCCACAAATAGACCTCCCCTATTTGATGGAACAAATTACACATACTGGAAAACACGAATGACTTTCTTTCTAAAATCTCTAGATTTTGATCTTTGGTCAATAGTCATTGATGGGTATAAGAAACCACCACCCACAGTGGTTGAAGGTATTCTTATGGAAAAGCCGCATGACAAGTACACCGATGCTGAAAAAGCAAAGGCTAGACTTGATGCTCAAGCCATCAATGCACTATTCTGTACAATTGACAAAACCGAGTTCAACAGAGTTTCAACCTGCAAGACGTCTCACGAAATTTGGAAGCTCCTTGAGGTAACCCATGAAGGGACTTCCCAAGTGAAAGAATCCAAAATTAGTAGACTGACTCAGGAATATGAATCTTTTAAGATGAAACCCGGTGAGTCAATTACACAGATGTTTACTCGTTTCCTTGATATAACTAATCCTTTGCAATCTCTTGGTAAGGATTACAGCAATCACGAGAAGATTAAAAAGGTGCTGCGGGCTCTAACAAAGAACTGGAATCCAAAAGCCACAGCAATTATTGAAGGAAACGACCTCACCACAATGTCGTTGGAAACTTTGATGGGCAAGCTCATGACCCATGAACTCGACTTGCAAGATTTTGAAGAAGCAACACCAAAGGAGGAAAACAATTGCCTTCAAAGCTCAAGCAAGAAAACCTATATACAACGATTCCGATGAAGAATCATCAAGTGGTGATGAACAAGCCCTACTTGTGAAGAACTTCAGGAAGTACCTAAAGTTTACAAGCAGAAAGAAGAAAGATGTCCAAGAAAGCAATGAAGATGAAACCATATGCTTTGGATGTAAGAAGTCAGGGCACATGAAGAAGGACTGTCCAACCACCAAAAAGAGCAGTCCATATGACAGATCAAGATCAAGCAGAAAAGCTACAACTGGTCGAAAGTATGCCAACACAAGTATCTGGCATGAAAGTAATGCCAGTGATTCTGAAGAAGAGGATAGACCCTGCAGCAATGCAAATGTCTGTCTTATGGCATTTGATAAGGTATCTTCAAACCCTCTATATGATGAATTTACTTTCGATGAGTTAGAAAATGCCTTTAGCGATTTACTTGAAGAACACAAAAATGTGCTTGACAAGTATAAGCAATCTCGAAAAGAGATTAAGGCATACACAACCGAGTTAGCTAGATTGTCCAATCTTATTCAAGATATTAAAGAGACATCTACTACCGGTAACACGGAAGAGATAGCCAAACTCAAGGTAGACTATCATGAGGCTATCCTCACTATTCGAAAGAAAGAAAGAAAGAGATTATGGTAAGATGCAAAAGTTGTATGACACAGAGAAGAAGATGCACTTAGTAACAGAACAGAGACTCTCAGTTATGACTGCTAAATATGAAGAGTCTATTGCGATTTCTAAAAAGTTAGAAATCAAGTTAGGCAAACAGGAAATGCCTGTGACACAGCCTAATTTTAGTCCTAATGCAAAGCATACACCTAAGAGGACTAAAAACAAGAAAGCACAGAAGAAACACGAGTATCATCATGCTTTCACTTATAGGTTCTCCAAGAAACCAAACAAGCATGTGAACACAGTTTCAACCACATCTGGTTCCAAACTGACTTGCACTTATTGTGGTACACACGGACACATATCACAGTATTGTTTAGCAAGAAAGCTTGTTGACAATCACACTTTAGTCTGGAGACCTAAAACTAATCAGTATGGACCCTTCAGAAAATGGGTACCAAAGGATTCATCTACTTGTTTTGTAGATGGACCCTCAACCCTCTCATGCTAGAAGCAAATGGATCCTCGATAGCGGATGTTCGCGACACATGACTGGTGATGCATCTTTATTCGCTACGCTATCGATGAAGAAAGAAGGATACGTCTTCTTCGGAAATAACTTGAGAGGTGATATTATAGGTAATGGTACTGTAGGTATTTCTCCTTATCCAATAATAAAGGATGTTTGTCTAGTAACTGAATTGAAACATAACCTATTGAGCATAAGTCATTTGACAGATAATGGTTATGGTATCAATTTTGTGAAAGATAAATGTACCATATATGATATGTCATCTGGTGATCCCGTATATAAAGGGATTAGAGAAGACAACATTTATGTTTTCTTTTTGGAGAATACTAATAATGCAGGAAGGTGCCTAGTAGCCAATCAAGATGAAAGCTGGCTATGGCACATGAGACTAGGCCATGCAAACATGGATACTATCTCACGTCTGAATACAAAGAAGTTGGTAAAAGGACTCCCTGAGATTCCATTCAAGAGAGATATGGTATGTGCTGACTGTGAAAAGAACAAAGCACATAGGTCTACGTTTAAATCCATCAACGCTGTAAGTACTTCGAGACCTTTGCAGTTGATTCATATAGATTTATTTGGTCCTAGTAGAGTCGCTAGTCTTGGCGGTAAACTCTATGCTTTTGTTATTGTTGATGATTTCTCTCGATTTACTTGGGTTTACTTTTTATCAAACAAAAGTGATGCTATTTTTAAATTTCAGATATTTTGTAAAAAGGTACAAAACGAAAAAGGCTTCATGATTACTCGTATCCGAAGTGATCATGGTGGCGAATTCAAAAATTCTGATTTCAAAAAGTTTTGTAATGATAGTGGATATTACCACGAATTTTTTTGTCCTAGAACTCCCCATCAGAATGGTGTTGTGGAGCGGAAGAACCGAACTCTAAGCGAAATGGCTAGAGTCATGCTTAATCAGCATAATCTTCCTAAATATTTTTGGGCAGAAGCTGTTAGTACAGCCTGTCATATTTTAAATAGGGTGTTAATTCGACCAATCTCGAAGAAAACACCATATGAGCTTTGGTTTGGAAGAATTCCAAACATTTCTTATTTTAAAGTTTTTGGTTGTCGCTGTTTCATCCTGAACACCAAGGATAACTTGGGAAAGTTCGACTCCAAAGCAGATGACGGAATATTTCTCGGATATGCTGCTAAGAGTAAGGGATATAGAATTTTCAATAAAAGATCTATGATTGTTGAAGAAAGTATTAATGTTACCTTTGATGAGTTGAATAGTCACATATCTAGCGACAGTGATGATGAAGATGCACCTAAAAAGACTAAGAAGAGTTCTGAGAAAGATCCTACCCAAGAGGCAAGAACTGATAAAAGTTCCGAAGATGCAGGAACTGAGAAAAGCCTTGTGAAAGGTATGGCCCAAAGATTTGAATCATTGAGATTCAAGCCAGATCATCCAGAAACTCTCATTATAGGTGATGTATCTAAAGGTGTAAGTACACGTTCATCTCTTAAAGATTCTAATATAGCAGCAAATGTCGTTTTTATTTCACAAATAGAACCTAAAAATGTTGATGAAGCTTTTTCTGATGAATTTTGGATTTCTGCCATGCAAGAGGAACTTAATCAATTTGAGAGAAACCAAGTTTAGGAACTCATTCCTAAACCTATTGGTCAATCGATAATTGGTACCAAATGGGTGTTCCGAAATAAACTCAGTGAAGATGGACAAGTTCTACGCAACAAAGCACGTCTAGTTGCACAAGGTTATAATCAAGAAGAAGAAATTGATTATGATGAGACCTATGCTCCTGTTGCTAGACTAGAAGCCATCCGCATGTTTTGCGCATTTGCATGTTTTAATGATTTCAAACTTTTTCAAATGGACGTGAAAAGAGCATTTTTAAATGGATTTTTGAAAGAAGAGGTTTTTGTGAAACAACCCACTTGTTTTGAAGATTTTCAAAAACCTGATCATGTCTTCAAGCTTAAGAAAGTACTTTATGGACTCAAACAAGCACCTCGTGCTTGGTATGAATGCCTAAGCGCCTTCTTACTTGATAATGGATTTTCAAAAGACAAGATTGATACTACTTTATTTATTAAATCCATGAATGATGACATTCTTCTAGTGCAAATCTATGTAGATGACATTATATTTGGTTCTACTAATGAATAACTCTGTCAAGATTTTGCCAAGTGTATGCAGAGTGAGTTTGAGATGAGTATGATGGGAGAGCTGAACTTCTTCCTAGGACTGCAAATCAAACAACACTCGAACGGAACATTCATCAACCAAGCCAAGTACACGAAGGACATACTAAAAAAGTACGACTTCGAGAATGTAAAGCCAATCGGGACTCCTATGGCAACATCTACAAAGCTTGATGCTGATGAAAGTGGCAAACCTGTCGATAAGCGTAAGTATCGAGGTATGATTGGTAGTTTATTATATTTAACTGCTAGTCGCCCTGATATTATGTTTAGCGTTCGCATATGTGCACGTTATCAGGCAAACCCTAAGGAATCACATCTTAGTGCTATTAAGCGTATCTTCCGATACCTTAAAGGAACTTCTACAGTTGGCTTATGGTATCCCAAAACCAAATCCTTTGACCTTATAGGTTACTCGGATGCAGATTTTGCTGGATGCAAAGTGGACCGTAAAAGTACCAGTGGCACGTGTCATTTCTTGGGAAAGGCCTTAGTCTCTTGGTTTAACAAGAAACAAAATTCAGTAGCATTATCAACAACTGAGGCTGAATATATCGCCGCAGGACGTTGTTGTGCTCAGATTTTGTGGATGAAGCAAACCTTAGAGGACTACAATCTGCACTATACAAATGTTCCTATTTATTGTGATAACACTAGTGCAATTAATCTGACTAAGAACCCTGTTTGTCATTCACGCACAAAACACATAGAAGTTAGACATCATTTTCTTCGTGATCATCAACAACACGGGGATATTTGCTTAGAATTTATTGATACTGTTCATCAACTAGCAGATATATTCACTAAACCATTGGCTGAAGACCGTTTTAACATCTTGAGGCGTGAGCTCGACATTCTTGAATACTCGGACTCATAATGCATATGGTAATTAGAACTGTATTTATGACTTGATAATTTATTATTTAACGAAAATTATTTTTGGGGACAAACTTACAAAGGGTATGCCTGTCACCACGGCTACGGTCGAAGCGAAGCGGTATTTAAGAGTTCCCCGGTGAACCTCCGTTAGCTGGGACAACCCCTATAGTTAACCTGAAAATAACAGCAGTTATTTAATAAACCAGTCAAACGTTATTAATTACAACTTTTATTTACCTGACTGCTTTGACAGTCTCGGGAATGCAAGTGGCCGAACTCGGCCCGAACTCTGACCGAGTTCGGACCGAATTCGGACCGAGTTCGGTGCTGTGGTAACTTCCAGAACCGAACAGCTGGCCCTAGAGGCTTTATAATCCAACTTTTCTTCCACTTTTTCTTCACACCAAAACGTGGAAAGCCCTCCTCTTCTACTAGAAGCCTCTCCTCCTCCATATTAGCAAGGGTTTGACGAGTTCCAGTGGGCGGTCATCTTCCTTCTTCTTCCTTTTTTCCTTGAAGGTATTTGCTATCCATCTCCTCATGGCCCCCAAGCGTCAAAGAGGAAACTCTTCCCAAGGTGCTTCCTCATCCTCTGACTATACCCCTGCTAGTCTCTTTAGTCCAGCTAGACCTAGAGATCCGGAAGAGTACGATTCTACTTTGTTTCCCGACAAAGACTTCTCGGATCTCTGGTTTGATTCTTTCTCTAGTCGTCGTATTTGCTCTGGAGCCTTCGTTAACTTTACTACTTTCTTTGAATATGCTCCAATCTTTGACCAACTTGGATACCGCGATTTTTTCGAGGTCCAAGAGAGCATTTATGACAACGCCGTTCGCATGTTTTACAGCAATCTGCAGGTAAAACCTAACGGTAATTTCTATTCTTGCATTGCTGGACAAGAGTTAGAATTTAGCGCCACTGATATCAGCGAATACTTTCATATTCCTGATCTTGGTGATGCATTAGTTGACATCTACCACTTTCAGTTCCCTGCCGATGTCACTTTGGCTTCCTTTAGGGAATTAATCTGTCACCCTAACCCTCCTCCCCGGAGAATCTTTTCCAAACATCTGAACCAAACATTTTATGAACTTCATCGTATGGTATTTTCTGCTCTTCTTCCGAAGAAAGGATCTACTGATGAAGTTACCTTTTTTGGAACTTTCTGCTCTATATCACATCCACTTTGTCATTCCTTTCTCCGTTCCCAAAACTATGATGAACTGGATGCTTAACTGCAAAAATGCAGGCAGGAATCTAGTTTATCCGATGCACCTTGCTTCGATCTTTCGACGTTTCGAGATTGATCTTGAGACGTGTGCCATCTCCTCTCCACCTGTTGAGCTGATTCGTTCTCGTCGATTTCCTGCACCTCCTGGAGCTGCTCCTGCTCCAGCTGCTGATGCTGAGGCCCCTGCAGCTGATGCTCCTCCTGCTCCGGCCCCTGTCCCAGGATTCGATCAGACTTTCTTCCAGCGCTTCGATGATTTTGTTGCGGTCTCTACGCAACGTCATCAGGACTCAGAGTTCAGGCACATTTCTCAGGCCCAGGTGCTGAGAAATAGTATTGCTGACCTTCACTATAGCCTGGCTCAGGATCCAGTCCATCCGGTCACCATCCTTCCTCACCCGTCTTTCCCTGGTCCTCGATTTACTGATGAGGTTACTTTTCAGTATTTCGACCCGACCACAGCATACTTCCCTCATGATCCTCCAGGTACGGACGACCCCACGATGTGACGTGGATTCAGCCATGGGATAGTGAATTTTGATTTGATTAGTTGATGCAGTTGATGTAGTAGTTTCATTTCATGTCTAAACTGTTTAGTTAGACATTATCAGTTGTATTTTTTTTCTAGTGGAAACCTCTATGATATTTCAGTTTATTATGAGATAGTTCATTTTATTCCAGTTGTTTCCATATATGTCTATGCTATGATTATTTTTTTGCTTCACTTTGTCTTGTCTTTTCTATTGTTGGCTTCATGATTTACGGGGGAGCCTATTCATTTTACTACTTGACAAAGGGGGAGAAAAAGAATATACCAAAGCGGAGATAATTCCAAAAACAAAATCCAAACAAATTTTTTTCAGGTATTTTGATATTTTGTTTTATTTGATATAAATATATTTTGGTATAGACTCAAGTTTGTCAATTATCAAAATGGGGGAGATTGTTGGCCCATTCCATGGTCACACCCGATTTCGATAATCAACATACACTTTAGTCAATACACAAAATATAGAAAATGCTGCTAATCATTTCAGGATTCATGAAATCATATTCAACGGACGATGTACCACATCAATCAAAGCATCAACATCATCAAATCTTCTGAAGACTCAGTTCTCATTTTTATTCTGTATTTTATATTTTATTGAGTCTAGGAATTACTTTGTAAAATCAATTTTGGTAATACTCGCTTAGGGTTAAAACTGTCCTTATTTCAAAAGCCTACTTTTACCATTCGTATTTTCGTTTACAAATATTTTAAAAACATATTTCGAAAATAGTCTTTTCAAATGATTTTACAAATAACCAAAAACATGTTTGAAAACTGTTTTTTGTAAAAGAATTTCAAATATCTCCTGACAGAACTCCAAGCCGAGTTCGGCCCGAGTTCGGCCCGAACTCTGACCGAGTTCGGCCCGAACTCTGACCGAGTTCGGTCAAGTTTGTATTCAAACTTCTGTTGCCTCCAAATCAGCGAGCAACGTCTCTTTGCGAGATATTTGCACCCGAACTCTGCCCGAGTTCTGCCCGAGTTCGGTTGGTGAAAACACCTATAAATAGAGAAGAACTTTTCGTTTCAAATCATCAATTCATTCTTCATCTTCTCTTCTCTACTACTCAAGTGTTTTCAAAACGATCTAAGATTTTCAAATCTCACCTACACATCTCTTAGCCAAAAGCCAGTACTATCTGAATTGATTTAGAGTCTTTTGGTTACTCAAGAGTTGTAAAGAGGTCGTTCAAGTTTCAACAACTTTTCTGTTGTGGAGCTGGTCGTGCGCTCGTCACCAAGCACGGTGTTGTGAAGCTGATCGTGCGCTTGTCACCAAGCACGGTGTTGTAAGAGATTGCAAGCTCTCAGTTAAAGCTTGTGCCATAGTGGATTAACATCGAGCAAGAGTACTCGAGACTGGATTAGTCCTCTCAGAGGGATACCAGTATACATCGCTGTGTCACTGAGTTTGAATTCTCTATCTTTATTTAATGTCTCTTACATATCTGCCATTGTTTAATTTTTTAATTGGTGATTATATTTCGTTGCACACACGCACTCTATTCACCCCCCCTCTAGAGGTGCTCAATGATATATATATATATATATATATATATATATATATATATATATATATATATATATATATTTTTTTTTTTATCTATATATATATATATATATATATATATATATGGAGGATTATTTATGTGGATAAAAAAAAAATATATATATATATATATATATATATATATATATATATATATATATATATATATATATATATATATATATATATTATTATATATATATATATATTTATATATATATATATATATATATATATATATATATATATATATATATATATATAAATATATATATATATATATATATATATAATGATATATATATATATATATATATATATATATATATATATATATATGGAGGATTATTTATGTGGATATATTATGTGGTGTGGTGTTGGTGTTGTGTTGGGAGAGGGCATGGGGTTGTGTGTGTGGTTGTTAGTGTGAAGGAGTGGTGTTGAGTTAATATTTGAGAGGGAAAAACATGTGAGATGGTTGCGTGATAGAGGGGAGATGTGGTGAGTGTTTAGAGAGTGTTGGAGGGGGAGGGAAGTTCCCCAATCACAGCCACTTGGCTGTCCCCACAGTCCAAGAACAGTGCCCCCCCCCCCCCCACTACTTCCCCAAAACACCCCCAAAAACCCTTCATAACAGTCCCTCAAAGCCCCTACACTTGGCTGTCCAATACCACATCAAAACAGCCAACTAAACCTTCCAAAAACTGTCCTATCTTGCCAATACATGGCTGTCCCTTAGAGCCATTAATGGCTGTCCAAATCCGCCCTCTTTGCTGTCCAAACTGTCCCCAAAACTGCCACTAAACAGCCCATGAAACTCCCCGTGGACTGTCCAAGGACAGCCCCAACATGTCCTCCCATTTAGCCAACATCCAACCCATTTAACCCCTACAATTCAGTCCACATTTTAGCCCATTGATAGCTGTCCTAAACACCTATATTTCTGTCCAATTTCAGTCCAAATAACAGCCCATAAACCCACTAAAATCAGTCCACAAGTCCTCCAAAATCAGTCCATGTTTTGCCTTGTGTGTGTGAGTGTTGTGAGTTGTGTGTGTGTGTGAGAGAGCCATTAGTGAGTGTATCTAGTAACCTATAGTATATCCTATAGCTAAACTAATAGGAAACCTATAGGAGAGCCTATGAGTGATAAATATAGGAGTGTATCATGAGAGTGAGTGGTATGGATGAGTGTGGTAGAGTAGAGGGTAAAATTCATGGTATAGTTAAGGTAATAGGGTAAATCAATACCCCGTATCCTAACATAGCCTAGATACCTAGGATACCCAAATTTCTTGGTAGATAAACCTTAGATGGGTTGATATCTAGATACCCTAAGGAGCCTAGGCTAGTACCATGGGTATTTGCGGGGTTTCCTTGGTATTGGGCAAGATATCGAGATTTACCTTAGAAGGGTAAATACTAGTTTTGCCTAGAAATAGGATATTGGTGTTAGAAGTCTAAGATAGGGTTAGAACTTGATTCCCGTGGTTGGTAATGATCAAATATGGTACTCATAGACTAGTTTTGACGTCGGTTGACCTTTTTGACCAAAAGTCAACCGAGAGTCAAACTTAGTCTTTAAGCGATCTGATTTGACCGAAACCAACCCAGAGTTGACCAGCTGACTGAAAGTCAACAGTTGGTCAACATTAGACTAGTTTGACCTAGAGTTGACCTAGAGTTGACCAGAGTTGACTTTTGACCAAAAGTCAACTGTAAGTCAACCTTTGACCCCGATTGACCTAGTTTGACTTGGAATGACTCCCAATGACCTAGTATGAACCAGTATGGCCTAGTATGACTCAGTTTGACCCAGATTGACCTAGTTTTGACTTAGACTTGCATTCATGGATTATATTAGTTTCCTTTTTCAGTGTTAAGCCCTGTTTGACTCATAGTATCTTATTTTAGGTCTGTGATCACTCTGAGCGTCTGTTCACTTTATCAGCTCAGGACCACAGGCGAGTATATTTACTGATAGTTTTTATTGTCTTGATATCTACTATATCCGATTCAGTCGTAGTGTTTTACTTGATTCCTGACACGACGTTTCACGGACCAGTATACGTCGGATCCTGTCATGAGATATTATTCCTAGACTCTCTTGGTATATGAGTATGTGATATTCCTGTGTTCCTGTACTTATATAGACACTGATTTGGGAGTGGGCTGGCCTCCTACTCTTGAACCCCGTGTTATGACGTGCCATGTCCGGATCCGTGATACTATTCGGGGATGGGGGAATTATTAGGGGTTATGTGATCAAGCCTTCTTGTAACTGTATATTGCTAGCGCCACCCTCACCTCACGTAGGGTGTAGCAGACACCTCATTACAAGTTATCCAGGTTGGACGGCATGACTCTCCGTTGAGTACACCACGGATTGCCGGGCCAAGTGGATAACCATCTCTTGCTTCCCTAGCCGATCACATATCGCTCTAATAGTTCAAATCATTTTTTACATTTATTGTCATACCTTATATTTCCAGTTCACCTTTACTTACTGTACTTTCACCATGCTATGATTTATTTCTCACATGCTCTACATGTCTTTTATACTGTACCATATTTTGAGACCAAGTTCTGTTTGAAAGATGGGTTACAACTCCGGTCCTTGTTTGGTTCAAGGGTTGTAACTCGGCTTTCAAATGGTTCCCAAGTCGCATGTATCTTTTGTCTTGTATTTTATTATTGCTGTCTCCTATAGTATTTCTTAATTCATATGGAACTGCTGTTGGTATTTTGTACTTGATCATTTTCCTGACAGGATACCGTTGACAAATTTTACAGATGACTCTGAGACTGACTGCCCGACCTACTTTGGGGTTGAGTCTGATGGACTAGATTTAGACCGTGGCTTATTGGTAGAGCCACTGGACTTTGCTCACCCTGAGTAGCATAGTTTAGTTAGGTTTGCCTGGCCTGCGAGCCAGCTAGTACATTTCAGTTTGTATTATCTTTATACTTATACTATCTGAGACTCTGGATGTTGTGTTAGCTCTGACTTGTGGATTTTGGACTCATTTCCTGTTTTATCTATCATATCTCTTTTCATGCTATCTACCTTAGTTTTGATTATGTGATTGAGACTGTATTGCTATGTCACCTCCATTCGGAGTGTATATACTGTACAGGTACATTTATCTGTTTTTAGTCGTAGTATTTACAGACCCTATATACAGAATTCTACCGCCGATTCTGCAGCGTAGGCTGGACGTAACCACGTGCTCGTGCCCCTCTTCAGGGTATGGGTTGTGACAAGGATTGTCCGACACGACGGAGAAGATTTGGGGTTCGTGTCCGGGATTGTCGGACACGGCCCCTAATGTAATTGTAATATAAAAATAGTGGAAGAGAATAGAGATAAACTCGGACATGGTGCACGGTGCGTGGACACGATGATGGTTGTTGATGATTGGCAATGGTTGGAAATTGTGGTTGTGGAAAAAAAAATAAAGGGAAGCCTCCCCTATATATAGGAGTGCGATTTCCCTAATTAGGGAAGGATTAGGATTTTCATGGATAGATCCTTCCATAGAATTAAATCAAAAAGATTGATCAAATCTTTATACATAAATAATATCTAATTTTTGATATATATTATTTCAAATAAATAGTTTTATAAATCAAAACCTTTAAAAATAAATGATAATAATAAACCAAATAATTCTATATTTATAAATATCAAATTGTGAAATTGATAAACAATTTTTGAATATATTTTTATAAATTCAAATTTTATTTTAAAGCAAATCGACAAAGGCTTTCCGTAATCAAAAAACCATTTATAGATTTAAAATATTTCTAACTAGAAAAATATTTAAAACTAAAAATAAATAAATATTTTAAAAATTCGGGTAGTGGGCTTACAAATTTATCTACCTTAGAAAAATTTTGTCCTATAAATTTCAAAGGATACGACTAAGCACGGCTAAGAATATAATCAAAAGATGATACGATCAATCGATACAAATAGGCACGATAAAGGATATAATCAATTCATGATTGAATTTGTTAGACATAATTGCAGATAGAACCAATAAATAAATAAAAATATGATTTGGCATGATTAATTTATAGTCAAAAGGGTCTAGTCACAATGGTTAACGATATAATCGAAATAGGTTTAGCTAAACAAGAAAAGGGTCATTAGCCACACGATTAACTATTTAACCAAAATCATTTAGGCACAATTATAGAATCAAAATCTATATGTGATTATGAATCTAGCGGAATAGAATCAAAGATAGTAATTGGTTCTAGGGAAACAAAATGGTGATTTTTTGAATAGAAAGATAAGAAATAAAGAGCTACTAATTTATTGAAAACACGATAATAAGAAATAGCATATCAAATGCAAGATTTGTCGATCGTGAAAAGTAATAGTTATATGTCAATAAAAGATGTAGCCTCTATGGTATTAGAAAATCGTTATGTATATCTGAAGTCGTTTCACCGAGAATTCATGCCTCGCCAATGTACATCTGGCTGCAGTAAACTCTTGGTTTCATGACCCAAATATAATATGGTATCGAATATTTTATAAACTTTATCTAATAACAACTCAAAAATCAAATATGGCAACAAGGACATAGTTTTAATAATATTCAATAACCTATGCTTACTTGAAATTACTTCAACTTAGGGATTATGCCTTATCAGTGCGCTGCTGGCTGTAGTGAACATGCAGTCTTCATAATTCAAATAAATGTCGATAGTGTGCATCTGCCTTCCATTGTAAGTTATCAAAAATTAATTTAACTATATCCATAAGAATTTTAAAGTAGCCTCTAGAAATTTCAAACAAGTTCCAAGGTAATCAAGATAGAAAAAGTATAAGTATCTGTCCTTCAAGTACCAATTCTTGAAAATAAAATGAGCAATTGTAACACCCCTGAATTTTTGGAATCATTTTTTATTATTTGTTTGATTTAAATAGGGTTTTATGAATTTTATGAATATTTTTGATTAAATAGTTATTATTATAGATGACCTTAGCCATGGTTAAGATTTGGAGTACAAAACGACTAAGAATTGTGACACGGATAGTTTACTTGTGTGCTTTAACTAGTATACTAGCCATGTTAGGAATGTCATGGTTATATTGTAGTCTCTTGCATGTTAACAATTCAAATTATGGCACAAGTCATACTTTTATTTAATTAATTAGTTAACAAAGCCTTTATGAGTTTTTAGGAGACCCGGTCGCACCAAACCGTCCCAAACCTCTTTCAAGCGAAACCCAATCCTATGTAGACATGTTGGACACTAATATATATTAATAAATATATATATTTTATATTTAATTCAGATTTGATTGTATTTATATAAGATAGATTTAATTAATCTATATTAGGAAAGACATTTTTAATCCTCAATCAAATCAATTAGCCAACTCACCAACAACCCAAACAAATCAAAGGGGGCCACTCTTGGCTGACCAAAACAATCCTCCCCCATGTATATTCAGCCAACATCCCATTAGGAATAGGTTTCCTATTATACTACATGCATGCAACCCAAAAAAAAGCCTATATATATACCTACTTAGCCAAACCCAAACCCAAACTTAATTCTCCCTTCCTCTTACTCTCCATAGCCGACCAACCCCCTCTCCCTCTCCAAATTTTGGCAGCACCTCCTTTATCCAAATCCATCATCTTCATCCCCTCCATCATACAATTCTTTATCCTCCATAAAAACTCCTTTCATCTTTCTTCCATCCAAACTCCACCAAACAAACCCTAAAACCTCCATCTTCTCCATCCAACTATCTAGAGCCATTGCCAAATCCTCCAAACTCATGAAAAGAGGATTAGCAAGCAGGGATATCAATAAAGGTGGGAGCTTTGGCAAGGAGAAGCCTCCACAACTCAACTAGCAAGGACTTTTGGTAAGAAATTCTAATTTTTCCATCTCAAACCTATGCTATAATTCTATAGAAATTCTATTATTAAATCAGTAAAAATAGTATTTTGGTACCTTTTGTTATGTATTTTCACCCATAAAAGTTTCATGATTTATAGTCGTAATATTCATACTTCGGTAGGATCAAATTTAACCCTGTTGTGAAGGAACTATAAGTTATTGGTGGTTATTTTTCAAACTGATTTTTATGTGTGTTCATATATAGAAATTAGAATTTTTAAGTATTTTTCCATGAATTTAGAAACTCAAATCTGGTGTGGAAAATTATAGGTCAAAACTAGCTTTTTCGGGTAATCTGCCGACTTAGAATGTTCTAAATTAGTAGCATAACTTAACTCTTGGATTCATGTCTTAATTCTGAGATATAATGCACTTTAAATTATTTATAAAATATATTTTGAATATTTTAGCTATTTTGAGTAATTGGCCATGTTCAGTATGAGTTTCGGGTAGACTAGCTGACGTAATAGTCAACTAGTCACATAATTCTTTATAAATCGTAATTCTGGAATTTCAGAGTTAATACTGTAGAAAATAGTTTTAAATATTATTTTTAGGAATCTTCTATGATTTTTAAGTGTGTTATTGACGTGGGGTCATAACCGATTAATTGGAAGGTCGAAAACCCTAAAACTGTGTTCCGAGGTCTCGTTGGACACGTATGTCTGTTATACAATTTAAATAGTCCTACAAGATATTTGAATATAGTTAAAGTAGTTTAAAACAATAATTTAGTTAAATAATTTCTGTTATAAGTTTCATAAGTAGTTAAATAAATTATTTAGGAGCATTTGATTCCGGTGGCGTGGACACAGGAGCGAGAATTCATCTTCACATCACGGAACCAGGCAAGTACACATTGCCAAACTTTACAGTACTTAAATGCTTTTTCTATACTGCTATTCTTTTATGTCTTACTTGGTACATATTTCTCTCATGCTTCATGTCATAGTTACTTCTTAGTTTTACGTGCACATAGATTATTACTCTTTCTTTTCTCATGTTACTTGCCATATTTTTCTATCGTGTTCATGTCTAGTGATAGTATTGCTTAGCCTCTATCGTATTCCTTTGACATGATTGAGCTGGACTTGACTTGTTGACTTATTGACTTGACTTGACTCGTAGTTCTAGGCGAGGACCTTGTGATAGACGATGACTATACTTGATCACTCTCTATTATGAGCCCCCACTGAGCTACGATAGAGACTTACTATAGGTTGTGAGCCCCCAAAGAGCTGTGATCTATAGGGCCGTGAGTCCCCACTGAGCTGTGGTTTACTCTGATTTACTCGTAGTCATGTTTATCATCACGATTCTCGACGGCATGCCACTTCCTTATATATTTTATTCTTATACTACTCTGCAGTCTTTATTTCTTCTACAATTTCATACCATTTCTTTGCATGTTAAAACTGTTAAAGTAGGCTTGTATATTATGTGTCTTGCTAGTCCCCTGAGGACCTGGTTATCTCTCTAGGCTTAGTTAGAGAGGAGGACTTTCCAGAGGTTTATGGTTCTGGAGTGGAGACAGGTGATGTACCTTCGCAGAAGGATGAGATAGTGGCCGAGGAGTTCTCTTGAGACATGTCTCTTTATTTTAGACTTGATACATTATTTTCTTTCTTTTCATTAGTGAACATGTAGTTGATTATGTCACGACCCACTCCAGAATAATCGAGTACGTGTCGGACACGCCCAGCCTTCGTCGTTGGACACGACGAAGTAAGCTGTACAATACTAAGAAAAACTCCAAGTCACCATGATATGTAAACATCAACACAGCATCTATAAAACGTCCCGTACAAAAACACCAATCATCCAAGTCTTTTTACAATTTTATCCGAAGACAGATCCGGTACAATAAAATACAATAATGAAATCAAAATACAATATACAATATCCAGAAAAACAAATGAAGTAAAATCCTACAATCTCCATGTGTCCTAATGCTCAAAGGCCTCAAACTCACCTGCAACGTATCCTGTCAGGAAAAGAGAAAAGAACAACCCCGACAAGAAATAATATACAATGTAATCTGAGATACAAAATACAAGGTGAAACCAGAGTACGAGAACTGAAAATGAAACTATGGTACCAGAAGTGAAACTCCATTTTTATTGTTCCATTTTCATCCTCACGAGATTCTAAGACACTTTAGTACTTAGCATTTTTAAATTCCATGGTTCATTTCATGTAGATCTAAGCTCGTTGCATTTTCGAATTCTTGGGTTTTGATCTATCGAGCTTTATTATCTTCAAAGTTTTGATGGTTCCATATTGTAGAGAATTTCTTTCTGCCCCATTTTGACATATGGAAGTCCAAATTCTGACCTTAGATGAAGGATTTGTGGAGCCTGGAAGCAATGGCTTTCATGGTTCTTCTTCTCGAAAAGTTGGAGAAGAAGAACAGTGCTCAGCCGTATGGCTTTTCATGCGACAAGTTTTCCTCAGTCGCATGGCTTCGGTTGGCCTTAGCCGCATGGCTTCGGTTTTCCGAGCCGCATATGCCCGTTCACCCTTGCCGCATATGCCCGTTCTCTCTGGCCGCATGAGCTCTTTCCCCATTGTCGCAGGACACTGCCTCCCCATTGCCGCATGGCTTAGCTTGACCTTGCCGCATGACCCTGTTTTCCTCGAGCCGTATGGCTCTTGGCAGTGCTTGCCGTATGAGCTCGTTTCCACTCCCTGAGCCGCATGAACCAAATTCTCCTTGGCCGCATGAGCCCATCTCTCCGTAGCCGCATGGCACTGCTTGACCGAGCCGCATGGCTCTGGTTGGCCCGTGCCGCATAAGCCGAGCCGCATGCCCCTGTCCCCTCCCGAGCCATATGCCCCTGTTCCCCCTGGCCGCATGAGCCTTTCCATGGCCGTATGATGTCACGACCCGCACCCGTCTTTCGGATACGAAATGTGTCCAAGTCCAGCCTACGCCGCAGTGTCAGCGGTAGAATGCTGTCTATACTCACAAGTCACTAAATCTCTAATCACGAGGAAATCTATATCTCATCCACAGAATAATCAAGACACAAACAAGATCAGTGCATATCCATGAAACTAAGCAATAATGAATATAAACTGAATGTATCCAAAATCAATATCACGTCCGGTGGACACAAATCTACTACCAGTAGACGGAAAAATAGAGAAATATAAGAAATAAACCAACTGAGTACAACCTGCTAACCAAGTAACCTCAACTGCAAGTGCGTGATCTGAAGCTAACTCAATCCACTCGTCTGCTCCTGACTCAAAATCGGCTAACCTGAGGAGATCATCAGGTCCTCAGAGGACATAGCAAGATACATAATATACATGCCTATCTAGCAGTTTTATCATGTGCAAGAAATAAACAAGAAAGAACAAGAACAAGACCAATGAACACTAACACAAACACTAGAGCAACTACGCATACATGAACTGCCGGATGAACGAATACACGAGATCAATGGAAGAACCAAACCCTCGTCCCGAGTGTGGACTCTCTGGTTTGAACTAAGCACTAACCCTCGTCCCGAGTGTGGACTCTCTGGCTAGCTCACGGCAAGACACCCTCGTCCCGTGTGTGGACTCTCTGGTGTAATTGGTCAACCCTCGTCCCGAGTGTGGACTCTCTGGTGCCAATTGATCACGACAAACACCCTCGTCCCGAGTGTGGGCTCTCTGGTGCACCAAACAACCCTCGTCCCGAGTGTGGACTCTCTGGTTGTGTACAACGATAATTAAGGCTATGGCAGTTCACTACACGCAACCGTTCTATGACACGACTCAAGCAAAGTACCGGTGAAAACTCCAAGCATGAGACACAAGGCCAAACAATGAACAATGCTATAAACAATAAAGACAACTCCATAGAAACTAACACGAAAAGCACATGTCCATAAATGATCCAAGACAGTAAAATGAAAGGAACTGCATGTAAGTAAAACTGTAGAGGAAGGCAAGGTATACTTGCGTTAAGTCCTGAGCTGCTAGCACGGGTCAAAATTCGTATCAAGTCCAAGTAGCCTGTTTAATAATTAATAAAATCAATATACAGTTTAGAGAGTACAAATGAGCCTATCTATTGGTTATTAAGACTCTAGGTCAATTCTACCCATCTTGGTTTATGTGTCTGCATACCACAGGTACCACCTGTACTCCTACCACTGAACTCTATACCTCCTCCTAGTATAACTCCTAGCTAATGATGGTCCAGACCATAGGAAGGGGGAGTTGATCCCTGTAGACATAGGTAGGTTGGTTTCATGTTTAAGTCTACAAGATTCAGGATTTCTCAATCTGGGTATCCATATTGTACCAGGATGCTCTGTATCAGTGTGTATAAGGGTTACATCCTACATTGGCAGTTGTGGGTGTATCAGGAGAAAGGTGCACTGGTCCAATCTCTCCCAGGCAATAAATTGTTCATGAAAAAGAATGCTAATGTGGAACCTAGGTTTGTATGCTCACAGGTTGCCAATGCCTAGGACAGGGCCTGATGGATTAGATGGAGGTCGAGCAGCTTTGGGTGTGGCTATGCAACTGCCACTAGAACCCTGTGTCCTAGGGTCCTCTGAATATTGGTCTGAACAGTGGGGATCCCTACTGCACCATGTATCATGATGGTATCCCCTGATATCTGCCATGTATATACAAGGTTATATCCTTTGGATGCAGCCTATTGCTAGTATTACAATGGTAGGAAAATCCTTCTCTCGTGGCACACAAACTCATGGTGACCTGACAAGCAAACCGGCACATGGGTTTAATCCTCTTTCTATACGTTAACAACTTAATGAAGCAATCAATAAGGGTACTTCCTAGGCTTTTAATCAAACACCTTCCCATCTTACCTATGATTCGTACAAGGTCAACATCATATGCCAGGGAAGGTCGAAGGAGTTACCTGCTTAATGGATTTGAATGCCCTCTTCTTTGAATTGAAGCCCCTGCTGTTCTTCTCAGGTATCCTTCGTGGGGAGGGGAGGAGTAGGCGGCTAGGGTTTAAAAGAAGAGGGATTGGCCGGCCCTTTATACAAGGGAAAAATCTGATAGGTTTGCATCTGAATTTAGATCAGATAGGGATGAGCAAGGAATTTGAATCCTGATTTGATCTCTGCGGATTCTCTGTTGGGAATTTGAATAAGTGCTTCTTGCAAATAAGCCCCTGTTATTTCAGTATTCCTTGATTTGGTCCTCTTTTGATTTATTAAGAGCAATAAATCTATATATATCATATCAAATTAAAGATGTAAGGCAATAACAAATATATGAGACAATTAAAATAAAATTTTAATTTCACAAATTTGAAAATTTTGGTCAAGGGATTGACACATGAGCCCGCTCACCCGAGCTGCATGACCTTGTTTTTCCCTTAGCCGCATGGCTCTTTCCATAGCCCATGTACCCCTTTTATTATGTTGGGTTGTTTTTTATGCTCATATTTCATGACCCTTTGTGTAACCTGGGTCCCTTGATAGAATGCTTGTACCTTGTAAATTCTGAATATGTTTCATGAATACGATAGTGACCCGTAGTGGTACACTCTTGACAAGTAACATGACATGATAGAGGCCCATCGTGGCACACTCTTGACAAGTAAACCTGCCATGATATACCTCGATATGCTGTTGCGACGACTAGCATGACATGACAAGAATGAATAGCCTGGACACCGTGGGCGATTGTGTTTGTACAATTGAACCAGTATTGTCTTGCATCATGTCTAGGACGGGGACCCCTGAATACTACGGTCAGGGGTACCTACTGAAATGGATTAAGGCTAATAACTAGAATAATCCAGTAGTCATGAAGAGATTTCCCAGCTATAGGTAATCCCGTTATCTGGGAGCACAAGTGGAATGTAGCATGTCGACGAGTATGGCACATTTCCAGCACACTGTCATGTGTTGCACCCTTTATGAACGGATATTCGACCAGGATAACCTGGATGGTCTGCAGGGCTTGTGGCTGTTGGAACAATCTCATTGCATCTTGCTAGTAATTAGGCATGTGATAACCCTAGTTAGTTAAAGTATCAAGCCGTACTCATTGCTTGGCCGTGATTGATTGAATGGTGTCTAACCCAGTCTAGTCTTGTCCTGATCATGTACAAGATTGTAACATGATCTGATTGCTTGTGCTTTACTTTATCGATAAATAGTGGGAAACCAAGTTCCGTTCAGACGAAGGGTTACAACCCCGGTCCTTATTTGGTTTAAGGGTTGTAACTTGGTTATCTGAACAGTCCCATGGTTATCTTATCATATATCATCATAATTTTCCATATTTTTAGTCTTTTACTATAAAGTTATGTTTTGTGCTAATTGCTGGTTTTAGTTCTTAAGTGAAGCCTCCTTTGTGGCACTTGCTCTTTCTGGGATCTGACCCAGTTGGTTTTGTATGGCCAGATACCGGAGTAGCTCCAGAGGATCTCCCTACCCTCCAGCTAAATGGTGACCACCAGGCGTAACTAAGGCAATGAGTGGGTTTCCCTTTTGTTCTTCCACTTTATTATAAAAATATTCTTTTGAGGCGTTTAGCCGACGAGCACGTGTTAGCTCGTATTGCACTTTACTTACTGTCTGCCTACGGGCTGTAACATGATTAACAAATCCTAGGGTTGATCATGTATGACCGAAACTCTTGCTAGTTTCTACATTTTGTATGACTAGCTTCATGATCATCCAAATATGTAATGTATGGGACGCCTTACTATTGTATATTTGGTGCTCTGACATCTTGTAACTGTTATTTCTTGCATGAGATTGAGACAATAGGCTTGTTCATGACCATAAGAGACTGATGGCTTGTAGTTAAACCCTCATGTATCTAGACAGCCGTGACCGTATAGTAAGGTGGATTCTATTTCAATATACGTAGCTAGCTATGTATGCCCCCGCTCTCCAGTATTCTGATTCTGGGGCATTATATGGTTTAAGTGGTGGCCCATACAGGTCTTGTAAATCAAGATATGTGAGAGTTTACGGAATAGATGTCTCAATCAGCACTCGCCCTTGATCTCTGCTTATATCCTCTGAATCCCTGAAATCTTGATCTGATCACATGCTTGGGTCCTTGATCTATCCTGGTCCTTCCTTATTGTTCTCTGTGTCGTCTTCTTCAGCGGCATTGTTCCTGGTCCTACCGATCGGCAAGGCGGAGCACCTCCAGTGGGCTAGCAGCAACCTGGAGATCAAGCCCAGCATTCAGGAGTAGCCTCCAGAGTCATGCCTACTGGGGGTCAAGAGCCACCAGTTCAACCAGTCCAGCCTGCAGAGCCTGTCACGATCCGCTACCCAAATTGTTGGGTCGGGCCGAGTCATGTCCAGCCTACGCTTGAGATAAAATATAGTAAGCTGTTCTAAGGATAAATAAGACAAGATCAAAGTGTGCTAACAATTCTATATGTAATAATGAGTCATAAATATTCCAAACACAAAAGTCATCTCGTATATAAATAAGTTCTAAGTACAAGTCCAAAATATAAAGCTGGATACAGGTCCAGTCACAAAATACATAGTCTAACAATGACTACTCTCAAAAATCCCGAGCAACTACGCAAACTAGACGAGTTTTCCCGCAGGTACATCCTCGTAAGATAAAGTCTGGTCCTCGGCAGCAACTCCATAATAGGAATCACAAAGCAACTCCTCCTCAGAAAGTATACCTACAATATTATCCTATCATGACGGGAGCAAGTACTGATTCTAGCAAACTAAGTATACGAAACATGAAATAAACAGGAGAGTAATGAACAGGAATCATGTTATATCATAATCTATCATGGTAAGGACACATATGTCATAGAGACAGATGTATATGTAATATTTAAAACTGTAGCAGGTACGTGATCGTTAATAGGTATACAATGTACAGGGGTATATAATGAAATGTACTTCCATACAAGTGTAAAGGCGATAGATGTACATACGCACAAATACAGCTTTGAGATAAAGGCCTACGGCGAAGTAACAAGTAAAATAAAACTTTTCTCGGTACGATAAAGGGGACATGATCACGTACTCAACTATCAGTTTTCCCATAACCCATATTCTAAACATGTAAGAGATATAAAACTGGCCTAAGCATGGTAGGGACTGAAAATAATACAACATGTAAAGATTTAACTTGCTACCCCAAGGATCAGCATTTAACATGGTTGGATCAAAGTTCAATGTTGTAACAGTATGTAAAGTTTGTAGAGTTACTTGCCTTTAGCAAAGCAAGGTAGTGATAGAAATGCTAGAGATGCCTGGTGACTTTTCACAATAGAAATAATACATAAATTTAGTTTTCATACTAAGTTAAACACTAAGACACTAGTTGTACTACACGACTTTCTGACTGGACACCTAGCCAAATGGTGACTTTAGCATAGGAGATCAATGTGGGGTGACACAATACCCAAAATAGCTTTCTAGGGTCTTTATACTAGTGCGGGGTGAGGTCCAATACTATAATAACTCGAAACAACACAAAACATTGTAAGTCGTAACTATTCAATAAATAAATCAAACTGTACACTGTGTTCCAACAATTTTTGAGATAGACAAAAAGCTCAATTTTACATAAATTAAAGTACCAAAATGATCCTTGTTAATTATAAAGATTTATACTAATTTTTTTGGAATTTATAAACCTTCATAGATATTTATTAAAAATCAGTAAACATATGTATCCTGAAAATGAGTTCTGTTTTCCTATTTTTATAAAATGCTAAAAGTACTTATTAAATGCTAGAAAAATTATTTTAAATTAGCTAAATTAATATATTATTTAAATACAATTTTTCCCAAATTTTTACAGCACTTCAAATAAGTATAAAAATTCAAAAATAGCAAGTAACAATTTCTGAAAAATAATTAATTAATTATTTACTATTTTGTCCACGTATTCAAGAATGAACCGAAGTCCAGATACGGGACCCAAAGCCATGAATCAAGTCCAATATGACTTGTACAGACTCTGAATGTATTAGACATATTTGGGCCCAAAAATCCATACTAGGTTTGGACACCAAATGGCCATAATTAATAAAACACAGTAATTCAAATATATATATTAAAGTATTTTAATAATATATTTTAAAGTGGTAAAATATACAAGTCATAAAATTACCTAATAAAATAACTTGTGAATTTGTACATAATAATATTTTGTACAAAGTTGAATTTGAAATACATATACATATACAACAATTACATTTATATATATACATAAATACATAGTTATTTATGTATACATATATAATGAATATATATATATATATATATATATATATATATATATATATATATATATATATATATATATATATATATATATATAAAATATATATATATATATATATATATATATATATATAATAAATATACATATATATATAAATACTAAATATAAAATATACATATACATATATATATAAATACGATATATATATATAATAATACATATATATATATATATATATATATATATATATATATATATATATATATATATATTTTTATACATATATATATATAAAATACATATACATATATACATATATAGATATATATAATAAAATAAAATAAAAACAAAACAAAACAAAAAAAGAAAAGAAAGGGGGGCTCGAACTCCGCCAGGGGACAGGGGGGAGGTTTAACACGCTCGGGGGCCAGGGGGTCAGCTCGAGTTATGTGATAGGGATAGGGTTAGGGTTAGTTATATTATGGTTTAGGTTAAAGGGTTTTAAACCCAATATTAGTAAAACCCAAACCCATCAGCAATGGTTTTGAAACCCGATAGCCCAAACTAAACCCAATAACGTATACTTCGTGTCCTGACAGTTAAGGACACGAAGAGCGGTCGAATCCTGTGTCCGGGACGTGCACGACACGCACGACTCGAACTAGCCTTGTCCAAACTTACCACAAAACTCGTCGAGACTAGGCGAGTCACATAGTTAAAGACGAGATGAAATGGAGAAGAAGAAAAAGAAGGGTGACACGTACGTGTCGGACTTTGAGTCGAAGAGCGTGGCTGCTGTAGGGCGGAGGAGTCGTCGGGGCGGTCGAAGAAAACTGGAGGGGAGTTCGTCTCGTTGAGGCGAACTGAATGGTGGTGGTTGCTCGTCGGGAAGTGGACGGTGGTGGTGGCTAGGTCAAATCTAGGGTTTCGGCAAAGTGGTCGGAGAAAAAGAAGTGAGGGCGACGGCTAGGCTAGGCTGTGGTGGTCGAAAATAGATTAGGGTTAGGGTTTCGGGTCGGGGGGTATTTATAGGGTGGATATGGCGATGGAAATGGGGGTTAGGTCGGCCGGGTCGTCGGGGCGGTGGTCATCCCGGTCGTCGGTCGTGGGATAGAGGAGAGAGAAAGATCGTGGGGGGTGATGGGTAGGTTTGCAGCAAGGCCCCCAAAGTTTAGGGTTTTACAATTAACCCCACTGCCTATCGGTTTGCAAATATAATTTGCAAACCGAAATTAAAACAAATTATTAATTTGCAAATCGATATTAAAACAATTCAATAAATTACAAATTAATATTTTAAGCTATAAAATTTATTTAAAAATTCTAAAAAATTTCAAATAATTATAATAACTCATTTTAAAGATATAAATACTATTTTAAAATTATAAAATATTATTTTAAAGTCTAGGGGCTTACAAATCTTCCCTTCTTGAAAAATTTCGTCCTCGAAATTCACAAGGATAGAAGACTCTACAAACATTCTAACATAGCAAGTAATGCAAACAAATGACTAAGGCTACTATTAAGACTAACCTCTTGGGTATCAAACGGGAACGGGTGGTTCCCTCGCGGTTATTGGGTCGAACAAGTAAGGATATCTCTCCCTCATGTCCGACTCCCTCTTCCAAGTAGATTCCTCCGGAGAGTGACGGCTCTAAGCTACTCGGAATAAGGGTATAATTTTGTTCCTCAGCCTCTTCTCCCTCCTGTCTAATATCTCCACTGGCTGCTCAGTAACTGCAAGACTCGGTCCGATCTCCAACTCTAAATGATCTAGCACATGGCTGGGGTCTGGAACGTATCTCCTCAGCTGAGATACATAAAATACATCGTGTACTCCTGCTAGGTTGGGTGGAAGTGCAACCCTGTAAGCTACCTCTCCGATCCTACCAAGTATCTCGAACGGCCCGATGTATCTGGGGCTCAACTTGCCTCCTCGTCCGAACCGGATCGTCCGCCTAGTAGGTGATATCTTCACCAGCACCATATCTCCGTCGGCAAACTCCATCGGTCCGCTACTAGCATCGGTCCAGTGTTTCTGTCTGTCCTGAGCGACTCTGAGCCTGTCTTTGATCATCCCGACCTTCTCTGCTGCATCCGTGATCATCTCTGGCCCAAGCATAACTTTATCCCCAACATCATCCCAAAAGAGTGGTGTACGACATCGTCGTCCATATAGTGCCTCGAAAGGAGACATACCGATGTTGGCTTGGTAGCTGTTGTTGTATGAAAACTCTACCAAGTGTAGATGGCTCTCCCATGATCCACCAAAGTCCAGCACACAAGTCCTGAGCATGTCCTCTAGTATTTGTATCGTCCTCTCGGACTTCCCGTCAGTCTGCAGGTGGTATGCTGTACTGAACTTGAGCCGACTCCCCAACTCTTTCTGCAAGCTCCTCCAGTAGTGGGACGAGAATCTGCTATCTCGGTCTGACACGATGCTCACTGGTACTCCGTGCAAGCGAACTATCTGCTGTATGTATAGCTCCGCCAACTTCTCGGTGGAAAGCTACACCTTGAAGGGTATGAAGTGCGCACACTTCGTCAGCCTGTCAACGATGACCCAAATGGCATCCTTCCCTCCTTGGGAACGAGGAAGCCCTGAGACGAAGTCCATCGTAATATGTTCCCACTTCCACTCGGGAATGGGTAACGGCTGTAATAGACAAGCTGGCCTCTGACGCTCCGCCTTGACCTGCTGGCAAACTAAGCATCTCGAAATAAAACGTGATACATCCCTCTTCATCCCGTGCCACCAAAGATGTTCCCGCAAGTCACGGTACATCTTGTTGGCACCAGGATGAATAGAATATCGCGATATATGTGCCACTTGCAAGACTGTCTCAATCAGCTCTCCCTTCGGCACGTATAACCGACTGCCATGCCTCAAGGATCCATCCTCTGCTACGGTGAAGTCATCCAGCAATCCAGCTAAAGCCTGGGCCCGAAGTCTGCGGAGGCTCTCATCTGTAGACTGTGCCTCCTTGATCTGCTCTATCAAACCTGACTGAATATCAAGCGCCATCATCTGTATCACTGATCCTGGCCGAACCATCTCTATACCGAGCTTCTCCAGGTCTTCCCGCAAATGTCGATCTATCATCAGGTACCATGCCATCGGATGCCTGCTCAGCGCATCCGCCACCACATTGGCCTTTTCGGGGTGATACTATAAATCGATGTCGAAGTCCTTCATCAACTCCAACCATCGTCTTTGCCTCATGTTCAGCTCTTTCTGCGTGAACACATACTTCAAGCTCTTGTGGTCAGTAAAGATTTTCACACGCTCTCCGTATAAGTAGTATTTCCATAACTTGAGTGCAAAGATCACCGCAGCTAACTCTAGGTCGTGGGTAGGATAGTTTCGCTCATGAGTCCGTAATTGCCTAGATGCATAAGCAATCACTTTCCCATGCTGCTGTAGGACACATCCTAGCCCCTTTTCCGAAGCATCGCTGTATATGGTGAAACCTCCAGACCCTGAAGGTAATGTCAGAACTGGAGCGGTCATCAGCCTCCTCTTCAGCTCCTTAAATTCTTCTTGGCAGTCCTTTGACCAGTTGTACTATGCGTCCTTTTGTGTCAGTTTTGTCATGGATTCAGCTATCCTAGCAAAGTCCTGAACGAACTTCCTATAATAGCTTGCTAAACCCAAAAAACTCCTGATCTCTGAAACTGACGTAGGAGCCTTCTATGTCTCAACGACAGCAATCCTCCTGGGATCCACTGAGATCCCCTCTCCAGTGACTATATGACCGAGAAACTCCACTCGGTCAAAAAGAACTTACACTTCGACAATTTGGCATACAACCTCTCCTGCCTCAGAATCTCCAAAACTGTCTGCAAGTGCTCTGCGTGCTCCTTCGGCATCTTCGAGTATATCAGGATGTCATCGATAAATACTACGATAAACTTATCCAGATACTGGTGAAATATCTTATTCATCAAGTTCATAAAGACAGCTAGTGCATTTGTGAGACCAAATGGCATCACTAAAAACTCGTACTGCCCGTACTTCGTGTTGAACACCGTCTTCTGGATGTCTGCAGCCTTGACTTTTACCTGGTGGTAACCGGATCTCAAATCTATCCTGGAAAATGCCTTCGCCCAACTTAACTGGTCGAACAAATCATCTATCCTAGGCAGAAGATATTTGTTCTTAATGGTGATAATATTCAAGGCTCGGTAGTCAATACACAATCGGACTGTACCATCTTTCTTAGGCACAAAGAGCACTGGCGCTCCCCATGGAGAAGCACTAGATCGAATGAAACCCTTTTTCAACATGTCATCAATCTGCTCCTTCATCTCTACGGTCTCCTTGGGATTCACTCTATAGCAAGTCCGGGATACTGGTGATAAATCCGGTACTAAATCTACAGTGAACTCCACATCTCTGTCAAGCGGAAGTCCTGGAAGATCCTCTGGGAATACATCCATAAACTCCCTAATGATAGGGTGTGGCGGTGCTATCTCTCCAACTGTCGCACAACAATTCGGCTCTAGGCTGATCTTCGGCCCTGTCCTCCTGACACTGAATGGTGTCGTGCCTAGGAGACTGAAAAGAATACTTACCTCATGACAGTCAATAGCTGCATGTGCATAGCTAAGCCAGTCCATCCCCAATATAATATCATACCCGGAGAGTGGCATCACAAAGAATCGTCCCCTAAACTCTCTACAAGCTATAGTAATAGAGCATCTATAGATAGCTTAATGGGCACTGGTCCACCTCCCATCATTACTCTACTCATCTCCTCAGTAGGGGTAGCTTCTAAGTGGTATTTATGTAAAAACTCTAATGACAGGAATCTATGTGATGCACCGGAATCAAACAAGCATAGAGCTAAAAAAGTATGCAAATAAACATGATCTGTAATGACGTCAGCCAAATAATCTGGCTCTGAAACCTGATCCGATTCTGCCTCAAGAGACAGACAATAAGCCTTCCTCTGGGGTCCCTTCTGCTGCTACAGATGTTGCCCAAACCTCTGCTGCTGAGTCGGAAGCGGCGGTCCTCTAGACGGTGGTCCGACACCTGGTACCCTCGCTACTGGGCAGTCCCGAAGCTGATGGGTGGTAGACCCATAAGCCAAACACTGTCCCAATCTCTTCCTGCATATGGCAAAGTAATGCCCTGGCCTCCTACAGAATGAACACACAGGTCCCCTCTATTGCCGAGGTCCCGGGGCTCTAGCTGGTGGGGTTGGGTGATATGGTATGGGAGTACGGTATGTCTGCTGGTGCAACGTAGGTGCTCTCAGCTGGAAAGCCTGACGCTTGGAAGGTCCTTTGAGGTGTACAGAAGCCGGCCTCTTGCAAGACTGAAGACGCTCCTCTATGCTCCAGGCCAACTCTAGGCTCTGGTAGTAGTCAGTCGTACCGTTCACCACTATAAGAATGCCAATGTCTGGAACTAGACCATGGCAAAACCTATGCGTTATTTCCTCTTGGTCTGTAACTAGACTAGGAGCGAAACGGCTCAAACGACTAAATTCTGCTGCATATTCGTCAACAGAATGGTTCCCCTGCTGGATGTTCTGGAATCGTAGCCCCATGGCTATCCTAGCCGTGGTCGAGAAGAATTTCTTCTTGAATTGGGTCTTGAACTGATCCTAAGTGGCCTTCTCTCGCGAATAGCATCTCATTCCGGAACCAAACTTCTGCCAAGTCTGTCAGCAGAAATCCCGCTGCCTCGACCTGGAGGTCACCCGGCAACCTAGCTCCAAGAAGCTTCCTCTCTACTGAATCTAGTCAGTCATCTGCTACTACGATGCCCTTAGTCCCTAAGAACTCCTTAGGGTTCAGACCCATGAAGTCCTTGATTGTCCCCGCTCTCTGCCGTGGTTCTACAGGTGGTGGGACTACGGTACGTTCCTCAGAATGCTCCATGCTCTGGCAGAGTATGGTGGTCTGCTCCTGATGGGTCGTTAGGAACCCCTGGATCAGAGTGAGCAGTTGGTTGTTGTCGAGTGTGACGGAAGCCTGGACAGGTATAGTAATAGTTGGTGGTGGGAGTATCGGGTCCTGCTGGGTCTGTGATGTGGAAGGTGGTGGAGGCATCTGGGTTGGTGGATTTATGGAGTGGGGGAGTATGGTAGGTGGAGGTACATCGGTCAACTGGTCAATCGACTGGGTAGGAAGTGTGCCATTCTCAGGTGTGGTATACTGGGATGAGCGGGTGAGCACCATCTAATAAATAAAACAACTTATAAGGACTCTTTTAAGTAAACAATCATAAACAACAAGGAAATCCAATTTGTAATAACGAGCATGTGATACGATGTGATTCCTATATTGCAATCCTAGTAATCCTCTTAGTGTTCTAAGCGTCATTCCTAGTGTTGTCTAGTTACCTTAAGTTCCTAGTTGCAGGCATGCTTGGTACAATGACGTAACCAAACAATTTAGTCAGGACCTGCATGGGCCACCACTAAAAACATGTCACGATCCGCTACCCAAATTGTTGGGCCGGGCCGAGTCATGTCCAGCCTACGCTTGAGATAAAATATAGTAAGCTGTTCTAAGGATAAATAAGACAAGATCAAAGTGTGCTAACAATTCTATATGTAATAATGAGTCATAAATGTTCCAAACACAAAAGTCATCTCGTATATAAATAAGTTCCAAGTACAAGTCCAAAATGTAAATCTGGATACAGATCCAGTCATAAAATACATAGTCTAACAATGACTACTCTTGAAAACCTCGAGCAACTACGAAAACTAGATGAATTTTCCCACAGGTACATCCTCGTAAGATAAAGTCTGGTCCTCGGCAGCAACTCCATAATAGGAATCACAAAGCAACTCCTCCTCAGAAAGTATACCTACAATATTATCCTGTCAGGACAGGAGCAAGTACTGATTCTAGCAAACTAAGTATACGAAACATGAAATGAACAGGAGAGTAATGAACAGGAATCATGTCATATCATAATCTATCATGGTAAGGACACATATATTATAGAGACAGATGTATATGTAATGTTTAAAACTGTAGCAGGTACGTGATCGTCAATAGGTATACAATGTGTAGGGGCACATAATAAAATGTACTTTCGTACAAGTGTAAAGGTGATAGATGTACATACGCACAAATACAACTTTGAGATAAAGGCCTACGGCGCAGTAACAAGTAAAATGAAACTTTGCTCGGTACGATAAAGGGGGCATGATCACGTACTCAACTATCAGTTTTCCTATAACCCAAATTCTAAACATGTGAGAGATATAAAACTGTCCTAAGCATGGTAGAGACTGAAAATAAAACAACATGTGAAGATTTAACTTGCTACCCCAAGGATCAGCATTTAACATGGTTGGATCACAGTTTAATGTTGTAACAGTATATAAAGTTTGTTGAGTACTTGCCTTTAGCAAAGCAAGGTAGTGATAGAAATGCTAGAGATGCCTGGTGACTTGTCACTGTAGAAATAATACATAAACTTAGTTTTCATACTAAGTTAAACACTAAGACACTAGTTGTGCGACACGACTTTCTGACTGGACACCTAGCCAAATGGTGACTTTCGCATAGGAGACCAATATGGGGTGACATAATACCCAAAATATCTTTCTAGGGTCTTTATACTAGTGCGGGATGAGGTCCAATACTATAATAACTCGAAACAACACAAAACATTGTAAGTCGTAACTATTCAATAAATAAATCAAACTGTACAGTGTGTTCCAATAATTTTTGAGATAGATAAAAAGCTTAATTTTACATAACATGAAGTACCATAATGATCCTTGTTAATTATAAAAATTTACACTAATTTTTCTGGAATTTATAAACCTTCATAGATATTTATTAAAAATCAGCAAACATATATATCCTGAAAATGAGTTCTGTTTTCCTATTTTTATAAAATACCAAAATTACTTATTAAATGCTGGAAAAATTATATTAAATTAGCTAAATTAACATAGTATTGAAATACAATTTTTCCCAAATTTTTACAGTAATTAAAATATATATAAAAATTCAAAAACAGCAAGTAACAGTTTCTGGAAAATAATTATTTATTTATTTATTTACTATTTTGTCCACGTATTCAAAATTGAACCGAAGTCCAGATACGGGACCCAAAGCCATAAATCAAGTCCAATATGACTTGTACATACTCTGAATATATTAGACACATTTGGGCCCAAAACCCATGCTAGGTTTGGACACCAAATGGCCATAATTAATAAAACACAGTAATTCAAATATATATATTAAAGTATTTTAATAATATATTTTAAAGTGGTAAAATATACAAGTCATAAAATTATCTAATAAAATAACTTGTGAATTTGTACATAATAATATTTTGTACAAAGTTGAATTTGAAATACTTATACATATACAGCAATTACATTTATATATACATAAATACATAGTTATTTATGTATACATATATAATGAATATATATATATATATATAATTAATATACATATACATATATATATATATATATATATATATATATATATATATATATATACTAAATATAAAATATACATATATATATATATAAATACAGATATATATATATATATATATATATATATATATATATATATATTATATATATATATATAACAGTATATAATAATACATATATATATATATATATATATATATATATATATATATATATATATATATATATATATATATATATAATAAAATAAAAAATAAAACAAATAAAAACAATATATATATATATATATAATAAATAAAATAAAAACAAAACAAAACAAAAAAAGAAAGGAAAGGGGGACTCGAACTCGGCTAGGGGACAGGGGGGTTTAACACGCTCGGGCTGGCCAGGGGGTCAGCTTGAGTTATGTGATAGGGATAGGGTTAGGGTTAGTTATATTATGGTTTAGGTTAATGGGTTTTAAACCCAATATTAGTAAAACCCAAACCCATCAGCAATGGGTTTGAAACCCGATAGCCCAAATAAACCCAATAACGTATACTTCGTGTCCTGACAGTTAAGGACACGAAGAACGGTCGAATCCTGTGTCCGAGACGTGCACGACACGCACGACTCGAACTAGCCGTGTCCAAACTTACCACGAGACTCGTCGAGACTTGGCGAGTCACATAGGTGAAGACGAGATGAAATGGAGAAGAAGAAGAAGGATGACACGTACGTGTCTGACTTCGAGTCGAAGAGCGGGGCTGTTGTAGGGCGGAGGAGTCGTCGGGGCGGTCGAAGAAAAATGAAGGGGAGTTCGTCTCGTTGAGGCGAACTGAATGGTGGTGGTTGCTCGTCGGAAAGTGGACGATGGTGGTGGCTAGGTCAAATCTAGGGTTTCGACGAAGTGGCCGGAGAAGAAGAAGTGAGGGCAGCGGCTAGGCTAGGCTAGGCTGTGGTGGTCGGAAATAGATTAGGGTTAGGGTTTCGGGTCGAGGGGTATTTATAGGTTGGGAATGGCGGTAGAAATGGGGGTTAGGTCGGCCAGGTCGTCGAGGCGGTGGTCAGCCCGGTCGTCGGTCGTGGGAGAGAGGAGAGAGAAAGATCGTGGGGGGGTGATGGGTAGGTTTGCAGCAAGGCCCCCAAATTTTGGGGTTTTATAATTAACCCCATTGCCTATTGGTTTGCAAATATAATTTGTAAACCAAAATTAAAACAAATCATTAATTTGCAAATCGATATTAAAACAATTCAACAAATTGCAAATTGATATTTTAAGCTATAAAATTCATTTAAAAATTATTAAAAATTCTAGAAAATTTTAAATAATTATAATAACTCATTTTAAAGATATAAATACTATTTTAAAATTATAAAATATTATTTTAAAGTCTAGGGGCTTACAGAGCCCGATGATGGCACCTTGGTGGGTCTCATCTGGACATTACTAGCATCTCAAGATCGTCGGGGCTACGCCCTGTACCAGGCAGTACAAGACGCTCTGAACAGAGGTGGTCATCAAGGTAACAGTGCGGCCAACAGCTTCAAGCGCTTGAGCCCTCCCTTCTTCGATGGTAGCGAAGATGCTATTGTCGCAGACGCTTGGTTGCAAGACACTGAGGTTATTCTAGAAGTAGCCAGGATTCCAGAAGACGAGAAGGTGGCCGTGGTGCGCCTACAGTTATTGGATCTGGCCCACAGCTGGTGGCCGGCACAGGCCATTGGATTAGTGACACCTATTGCCTGGACAGTATTCCGTGAAAGATTCTACACCAAGTACTTCGATGTTGTAGCTCGGTACGATCTACAGACGAGGTTTACCAATCTGAAGCAGATGGGCAGGACGGTCGACGGATATGTGGCCGAGTTTTCGAGACTTAGTCGGTTTGCTCCCACCTTGGTAGCGACCGAGTTCGACAGAGCCCAGCGGTTCCAGTAGGGGCTCCATCTAGAGATTTTATTGGCAGTGGAGCAGTTTGAGCATCAGACTTTTGATGCGGTATTGAGAGCAGCGAGGAGGCACGAGTATACCTCCCAGAGGATCGTGGACCGGGCCGGAGGTCGGAAGCGATCTCATGGCCACATGAATCAGTCTTCAGCACCAGCCCCGGCAGCTAGGGCTTTGACAATTGGAACCCCGAGGCGGACGGCCTCAGTGACGTCGGTTCAGGATTCAACCCCGACGAACCCTCAGCAGCAGAAGCAGAAGCACTCTTTCGCAGTGGGATGTTCAAATTACGGGAAGCCAGGATATATGGTGGCAGAATATTGTAGAGCACAGGATTATGCTTGGTTTATGGAGCACCGGACTATAGGGTTGGGAACTACCCGAACAGGGGCAGTTCATCATCGTCCAACTTTTCTAGTCCTTCGGTGAGAGGACCAGCACCAGTCCAGCAGCCGCAACAGTTTCCGAGGCCCTTGCCGCCTCAGTCTCAAGTATTCCAGCATCAAAACCCCTAGCAGTATGTACAAGCCCAAGCCCTGATTCAGAGCAGACAGAGAGGTTTTCAGCAGAGGGGACCCATAGCCAGAGGACATGGTCAGGCGACGGCGATGACCGTAGAAGAAGGATTGACACCAGGTGAGGTAGTGGCAGGTACTATTCTCGTCAACTCCTTTCCAGCATCAGCATTATTTGATTCCGGTGCATCGCATTCATTCATGTCTGTACGATTCGCGACACGGATAGGACTGGAGCCCGAGTCATTATCAGTAAGGCTCAATATACTTACTGGTAACAGTCTTGTGGGAGTAGATAGAGTATTTTTTTCGTGTCGAATCGTGGTTAGCGGTAGAGAGTTCCCCGCGAGATTGATAGAGTTCCCGATGGCCGATTATGATGTGGTCTTAGGGATAGATTGGTTAAGGAACCAGTATACGAGGATAGACTGCCATATTGGCAGGATTGTTTTTAGCATTCCAGGCGAGCCAGAGTTTTCCTTTTCTCGAGGCGAAGTTGAACCTTCTCCTCCAGTATTGCGGATGGCAGTAGCAGCAGTACAGTTACCCCGGATAGTCGAGGAGTTTCCAGATGTTTTTTCCAGAAGAGCTTCCAGGAATGCCGCCAGAGCGAGAGATCGAGTTTACTATCGACTTGATCACAGGGACAGCCCCAGTATTAGAGAGAGTCTACAGGATTGTGCCGTCAGAGTTAGAGATATTGTACAAGATAATTGAAGAACTCAGGACCAAGGAATTCATTCGTACAAGTGGATCGCCTTGGGGAGCCCCGATGCTTCTTGTGAAAAAGAAGGATGGTACGTCCAGATTATGTGTAGATTATCGTACCTTGAACTCAGTGACAATCAAGAACAGATACCCTCTCCCGAGGATAGAAGACTTGTTTGATCAACTCAAGGGGGCAACAGTATTCTCGAAGATTGACTTACGGTCAGGATACCATCAGATCAGAGTCAGAGAGCAGGACATCTCGAAGACAGCTTTCAGATCTAGGTATGGGCATTGGGAGTTCCTTGTTATGCCATTTGGAGCAACTAATGTGCCAGCTATATTCATGGACCTCATGAATCGTATCTTCATGCCATATTTGGATCAGTTCATGATTGTGTTCATAGATGACATCCTGGTCTACAGCAAGAGCGAAGTGGAGCATGAGCAGCATCTCAGAGTTGTCCTCCAGATTCTCAAAGAGCACCAGTTGTACGCGAAGTTCCGTAAATACGAGTTCTGGCTCGATCGCATTTCATACTTGGGTCATATCATCACCAGAGGAGGAGTAGAAGTGGATATCCAGAAGATCGTAGCTATTGAGACGTGGCTGGTACCCAGCATAGTTGTAGAAGTTTACAGTTTTCTTGGCTTGGCCGGTTACTACCGGCAATTTGTTTCAGACTTTGCTCGGATTTTAGCACCATTGACCCAGTTGACCCGCAAGGACATACAGTTTGCTTGGGCAGTAGAATGTCAGAAATCTTTTGAGAAGTTGAAGCAAGGTTTGATGACGGCACCCATTCTCACGCTTCCAGATGGGACTGGGGGATTCTCAGTGTATTGTTATGCTTCCGACAGAGATTTGGGATACATTTTGATGCAGCATGGAAAGGTAATAGCTTATGCGTCACGTCAACTTCGTGATCATGAGAGGAATTACCCAACCCATGACTTGGAGTTGGCAGCAGTAGTATTTGCACTTAAGCTTTGAAGGCATTATTTGTATGGAGACCGGGTGGAGATTTTCACCGACCACAAGAGCCTGAAGTATGTATTTACCCAGAAGGATCTTAACATGCGTCAGAGAAGATGGCTAAAGCTACTTGTGGATTATGAAATCAACCTGCAGTATCATCTTCGGAAGGCCAACGTTATTGCAGATGTATTGAGCAGGAGAGCCGGAGTTTATTTTCTTACAGTGCAGCCAGAGTTATTGTCAGATCTTCAGAAGATGGGTATTAAAGTTGTCCTTTCTACCAATGTGGCATTGATGGCCAGCATACAAGTTCAGTCCACTATAGTCGAGAGGATCCGGATCGCGCAGTCAACAGATTCTAAACTTCAGCGGCTTAGGGCAGAATGTATAGCAGGAAGAAGACCAGAGTTACGTATCCCTGAGGACGGTACACTTCGACATAGGAAGCGTCTTTGTGTGCCCTTTGGAGATATCAGACAGGAAGTCATGGCAGAAGCTCACAGTTATCAGTATTCCATTCATCCCGGTGGCACGAAGATGTACCGTGATATCCGTCAGCACTTTTGGTGGAATGGCAATGAAGAGGGAGATAGCCCGGTTTGTCTCTCGGTGTTTGGTTTGCCAATAAGTTAATGCTGAGCATCAGAGACCGGCTGGACTTCTTCAGCCCTTACCAATTCCAGAATGGAAGTGGAAGCATATAACCATGGATTTCGTGACTGAATTACCTAGGTCCCCGTCCGGTAGAGATGCTATTTGGGCTATTATAGACAGGCTCACGAAGGTGGCTCACTTTCTTCCGTTCAGAGTTTGTCAGTCGACGGCTCAGCTAGCGGAGATGTACCTCAGGCAGATCATCATATTTTACGGTATACCAGTCAGTATCACCTCGGACAAAGATTTAAGATTTATGTCGCACTTTTGGTGCAGTCTGCAAGAGAGTTTGGGAACTCACCTCCAGTTCAGCTCAGCTTATCATCCACAGACAGATGGTCAGTCAGAGCGTACCATACGAACCTTGGACGATATGTTGTGGTCTTGTACACTCGACTTCGGTGGTTCGTGGAAAGATCACCTGCACCTGATGGAGTTCTCGTACAACAACAGTTTCCAAGCAAGTATCCAGATGGCACCGTTCGAGGCACTGTATGGTAGGAAGTGCAGATCCCCGCTAGCATGGGACGATGTTGGAGAGAGGTAGATGCTTGGTCCCGAGATGGTAACCCAGACTATTGAGGTGATCAGACAAGTCAGAGATCATCTTCGAGTTGCACAAGATCGCCAGCGTCATTGGGCCGATTCTCATCGGCAACCCCTTGAATTTTCTGTCGACGACCATTTATTCCTTAGGATCTCGCCAACCCGTGGCATCATTTGTTTCGGCGTACGGGAAAAGCTCAGTCCAAGGTATATAGGGCTATTTGATATTCTGGAGCGGGTAGCAGATGTGTCCTATCGTCTCGCTCTTCCACCGTCGTTGCGTGAGGTGCATGACATATTCCATATATCCCAACTACGACGGTATATTCCGGACCCGAGCCACATCCTGGATCATTCAGAATTGGTTGTTGGCACCAACCTTTCGTATGAAGAGAGGTCCTGTGTCTATATTGGACCGGAGAGAGAAGATACTCAAGAACAAGACTATTAGTTTAGTCCGTGTTGCTTGGGGTCATCACTCTCTAGGTGAGTCAACATGGGAGCATGAAGATGATATCCAATCGCAGTATCCCGACCTGTTTGACTCGTAAGGTATAATGTCCTTCTTATGCCTTACACCCTCAGCTTCCTTGCTTGTATGAATGATTGCTTGATTGATTGCCTAGTTACAACTTGCTTGTGATTAATATAGCTTGTCCTTGCCTCTCTAGCCTCTTAATTAAATTTCGAGGACGGAATTCTTTTAAGGTGGGTAGAGTTGTAACGCCTACAGTTCGTATTACGTATCTTGGTATACGTGTACGTATTTTGAATCATATTACATGTCTCATTGCATGGTTTATTTTGGTATTTTATTTGCTTGGTTCGTTTCGGTTTGCTTCGTTCGGCTTGGTTCGATTTTTGCATATGAACCAACCCCACCTATCTCCCCCCTACTCTTTTCTTTTATAAGCCACCTAACCACTCTCTCTCTTCCATTAATCCTCATAACTCTTCTTCTTCCTCACTATTACTACCCACCGACCCACAGAGAGAGAGATGAAGAGCTTAGGCAGGTACAACTTGCTTCATAGAGGAACTCCATTTTTATTGTTCCATTTTCTTCCTCACGAGATTCTAAGACACTTTAGTACTTAGCATTTTTAAATTCTATGGTTCATTTCATGTTGATCAAGCTCATTGCATTTTCGAATTCTTGGGTTTTGATCTATCAAGCTTTATTATTTTCAAAGTTTTGATGGTTTCATGTTGTAGAGAATTTCTTTCTGCCCCATTTTGACTTATGGAAGTCCGGATTCTGACCTTAGATGAAGGATTTGTGGAGCCTGGAAGCAATGGCTTTCATGGTTCTTCTTCTCGGAAAGTTGGAGAAGAAGAACAGTGCTCAGCCGCATGGCTTTTCATGCGGCAAGTTTCCCTCAGCCGAATGGCTTAGGTTGGCCTTAGCCGCATGGCTTTGGTTCCCCGAGCTGTCACGACCCGCACTCTAGAGTAAGGGCACGAGAAGTGGGTACGTCCAGCCTACGCCGTAGTGTCGGCGGTAGAACGCTGTCCTAGGTCAAACATCTAAAAATATAAAGGTACCTGTACAGTATATACACTCCGAATGAAGGTAACATAGCAAATACAGTCTCAATCACATCTAAGGTAGAGCATGATAAAAGATAAATAAAATATGAAATCCACAAAGAGATACCGCGGATAGAAGTCTAAGTGTCTAAGATACACAAACCCAAAAAATATCTCAAATCTCAAATACAGTAATCCATAAAGTAAATAAAACTCAAGACAACTAAAATAACTATCTATACGACCTCTACTGTGTCTCCTCTAGGCTAGCAGGCAACCTCCAAGCTATCTGTAAAATTTATCAACAGGTCCAGTCAGGACAGGAGCGAGCACAAAACATCTCACGCAGTTCATATCAAGTTAGGAAATATAAAGCATGCAATAGAGTAAGATACAGGAAACGCTGAAAGAAGAATGTATATGAAAAACAACAGAGATTTGATAATAGAAAATATCTATATATGATAAGTAAGAACCGTAAGCAATATTAGATTTAGAGTACAATATGGTTATGTAAACGGTTTAGGACAATGCAATGGTAACTCCATTGTACGTGAGTGCACAATGGACATATATAATAGTTATACAATGTTGCACAATAGGATTTGATTACATAACCAATTCTACTCTCCTTCCCCAATCAATACACAAGGATCCACTCCAGTTACGTTATCTTATACAATAGTGTACAATATTATATAATAGATGTACAATGTTATACAATAGTTGTACAATGGTCTATCCATGGGACTCATGTGATAATGAGAGTACAATATGCACAATGAGTATACAAGGATAATGGTATTCAATAAATACAATATGTAAGTGAAACGCACATCACAATATGTATTTAGTGAATACAAGGGGATAACATCTCAAAAGAAGATCCATATAGTACCAATCCGTGATAACAATCGTGTCAGCATTAAGTACAGTAATCTAGAGCAAGAATGTAAATCCAGACAAGTATAAAACGGTCTGAGAATGTACTCGCCTGATAACCTGAACAGCTGATAGGTATAGAGGTCCAAACTGAAGCCACAGAGTCCTATTTAGAGTAACGCAGGTCAAGATGTATACGAGAGATGATAAATAAAATGTACAATGCATCTGCATACTGTCTAGGTCAAACTAGACTAAAGTCAACACTTGGTCAACTCTAATCAACCACACTAGTCAAATTAGGTCAACTAGGTCAAGTCCTAGCCCAAACAAGTCTAACAAGTCTCACTAGGCCTAACCAAGCCTAGGCTAGCACTCACACAATCACAAGACAATGTTAACCACAACAATGCATAATATAAAATAAATAATATATATAAATATATACCTTCATACATACATGCATATCCACATTACATATATATTTATATATATAAGCATATGTTACATCATGCATATTTACATAGTTACATAAATATATACATTCATGCACATTTACATAAATACTTTTATACATTATATATGTTAACATTCATTACAATGTATTCTATTTTACTTATACCTTTGATTGATTCATTCATTCATATATGACATTTATTCATGCATATTACATACTTACATGCATCTATACATTATATACATTGTATATAACATGTAAAAATAGAAGAGGAAAAACTGAAATAGAAAGAGAAGAGAAGAAAAATATAAGAAAAAAGAAAAACAGCGGACATATACATGCTTGCATCATATATTCTATATTACCATACATGCTATCATTATATATTGCATTATATTATTTATATATTATGCATTCATATCTATCATTACATGTATACCTTGCATTCATATCTAGCATTCATTATATACTTTTATGCATACATTGTATATCATTCTTTTATTCATGCATTTATGCATTGCTTACATACATTATATTAATTGCATTCCTACATGCTTGCATTCAACCATATATATACATTAATGTAAAGAGGATATATATCATATATATATATCATTTTATTCATCTAACATATCATGTATTACATACTCTATATTCATTTAATACCCATACTACATAGGCTCATAGGTTACACAAAATGCATATATCGTATAGTCACTCTTCTATTTAATATCAATACCATACCAATTGGGCCTCTACTAAATTCTAGGATTAAAGTATATTGTAGTCCTTCGTGTTAGCTTTCCGAAACTTCAAACGGATCGAATTTACGTGTCCGGAAGCTCCCAAAATTGCGAACATACCGAAACACGTTCGTCTTTCGTACAGCTGACACTCAAATAATTCTACAGAAAGTTACAGAAAGAATTTGGCTTATTAAAATTTATATTGGAAAGCTAACTTCGATATGGTTCTTTTAAAAAAACGGGAGATAAATCGGAGTTCTAAGCTAAAAGTTATGATATTTCTAAGTTGCATTGGTTAATAAAAATGTGGATGAATATTATGACGAATTTGAGTTGTTTTGGACAAAAGAACACATATAGGCCAAGATACTTGGATACTGTAAAACCCCTAAATTTCTACTATATTTTTTTTAAAATTTTAGTACCGATTTAATTTTTTGTATTGTACGACGCGTAGTCGTATTATACGTCGTGCACGAATTTTATTTTTCGAAATTGCTCGACGAGTGCGATTATGTGCGAGCGTACATATTTTTGAAAATATTTTTTTTATTTTTGTAGTTTCAAAATAATATACATAATAATTATTTTGTTATCGTTCCAAAAATTTCTAAATTTGTTATTTTATTTATAATGCCTTACATTTAATAATAAATAATATTTTTATTCGTATGCTAGAAAAACATAATTATGAGAACAACATTTGTACCTACATACATATTTAGTAATTATTTATTAGTTTATTTTAAATAATAATGTAATTTTTGAAATTAATATTATTAGTATTTTTGGAAAGCATATTTTTTATTTATTGTGGAGATTTAAATATTGATTTGAATTTATATATTTATTTAAATAGTTAATATTGAAATTTGATTTATTGATTTGATTTTAAACTAAGGGAATTAAATTAGATTTAATTAGATTTGGATTGGATTTGAATTGATTTGATTGATTTAATTTAAATAGATGATTTATCTACTTGGATTTTAAATATTCCTAGTCCATATCTACGTGGGAATTCCCACATCCTATAAATAGGCAGGTACTCCTCCACATTATTCATCCATAAATTCTCCACAACCCAAAAATCCGTGCATCGTGTCCGTGTTCCCTTCCAGTCCGCTATCTTATTCCATCTATTACATTTACATTAAATTTCTGTGTCGACAACCCCGACACCATTGAATAAAATTCCTAATCCTAGCCCTAGCCTAGTCTCCGCTCCTGCCTCCTGTCGACCCCATCACCCTCTCGCCATAGGCTTCACGACAACCAGCCCCTTGTCTCCGACATGAACAACACCACCCCGTCGTCATCATCGCCACCCGAACACACCTTCCCGACCCCCTAACTCCACACACACCCGTCTCCTCAGCAGCCCCGCCTACACCACATTTACTATCACCCCCGGACCCTGGCCAACTCCGGCCAACTCCCAGCCGCATCATCACCGACCCACCGTCAGCACCTCCGTCCACCTGCACCAGAACCACAGCCAACAGGACCACCACCGGAACACAACAGCTGCCACCATCGACCATCCGACACCCCGGCCAAAACCCAGCCACCATCATCACCACCACCTCCAACCACCCCCGACGTTCCATTCCGTCCAACCCCCATCAAACCAACCCACGAGAGAGATAGAGAGAGAAAACCTAACCTTCAGCCGCCGGTCACCCGACTCCAGCGTCGACCTCCGGTGCAGCGCCACCGCGTGCGGCCGCCACACGCCATCCTCCGCTGAACCTCAACCCCCTAAGCCGCCGCTGCCGGCGCAAGCTCCGCCGCTCGCCGCCAGTAGCCAAACCCTCCTGGCGCGTCCGTCGCGAGCCGACGCCGCCCCTCTGCCCTAGCCACCGTGGTGCACTTCCGTGCCGAGCGCGTGCCGCCCACCACCATCCCGCCGGAACCCCAAACCCCTCAAAACCCACCGCTTCTCCTTCCTCCTCCGCGGCTGAGAACAACCGCCGCCGCGTTACTCGGGTCCGCCGCCCTCTCCGCCGAGCGCTGACCGCTCGCGTGACCCCACTCCAACCGGCGTGCCCTAGCCGCAGCTTCCCCGCCGCACGCGCCATAGCCCCTCTCCGGCGCATCTCCGCGCGTACGCCGGGCCGATTCCTCCGGCTGCTCTGCTCTTCCGCCAGTGTTCCCGGAGGAAAACTTCTCCCCCACTCTTCTGGCCCTTCCGTTCTCCCATCATCATCTCTCCCATCTCTCTCTCTCGATTCACTTCTCCACTCTCACTCCCGCTTTCTCCCCCTTCCTTAAATCCTCCGTCTTCCAAAAGGAACCCCGGTTTTGTTTTGTGAAATAGGGACAGCACAGATGTGCTGATAAGGCATTTGGTTATTTACTTTAGTTTTGGCAAATTTTTATTTCTTTTTTCCTTATTCTTATTCCTATTTTTATTATTTTTGATCTCCTTAATATTACTATTACAAAGAGTATTTATATAACTACCTGTATATATTTAATATATATTGAAACATAGTTACACATATATTTTGGCCAATAAAATACATATTTTTTTAATTAAGGCTTTCTACTACCTTTCGGTTACACCTAAAATATTTTTAGTATATTATTACCATTAATATCATTTTGTTGTTACTTATTGTTAAAATTAATACTAGTATTATTGTTAGTACACCATTAGTATTATTTTATTTATTTTGTTTTGTTTTATTTCTTCTAAAAGCCTATTTTGTAACTAAAATAAATTAATGGACTTGACCATATATATAATTTCAAACTAAATTTCAAAAAGCCTAATATATGTTTATTGGCGTCATATTTTAAGTAAAGCTTTTGATTAAAATATTATAGTATTATTTTTCTAATTAAATTATTTTTGGCACTTTCGAGTATGAATTGCCTAAAAATATTTTGATTAATAAAATATAGATTTCGAACTTAAAATATTATTTTGACAAAATTTAGAGTTCTGCCGTAAAAAGATTTCTGGATTTTCAAGTGTTTAATTAAATTATTTTAACTAAATTTAATCCTATTTTCAAGTATTATAAATAGCTCTCAAAATTCGTATATATTATTATCCATTTTTTTCTTTCTTTTGACTTTTTCTCCTTGCCATGACCAAGCCTATTATTCCTCATCCTTCGCCAATTCTGTCCTTCCTCCTTATATTAGCCCTAATCAATTTGACCCTTCTGGACCCAATGGAACTGTCCGTGCCACCATCTGAGGTCACCATGTATAGTTGTTGCACCGAAGTCACTGATCATGCCAGCTTGATCCTTGCAGTACACCAGGCGTCCTACCAGGCAAGACACCTTGCCATTTGCTGTTTAATTATTTTAGCTCATATTTCATGCATGTTCATTATTTTCTTTATACAAAATAAACTGTGATACATGGCATAACCTGTTAGAATTTACTGTTCAGTTTCTTGCTATGTATTATTTTCTTACACATTAAACCTAGATTTAAGGGACCACCTTTGTGTGTTGCATTCATGGCCTTGACACGTTGCACCACGAAGTTGTGTGTCGTATGTAGAACACGAAAGTGCGTTATTGGCTGGCCACCAGTACGTACAAGCCGTGCGATAGGAATAACCGCTAATAGAGGTTGCATGCTAGTTTGACTTAGCGGTTATAGAGTTAGCATTGGGTGGGAAGAACATGATTGGAAGTTGACTACTACCCTATCTATCGTAGACTCGCTCGCTACTGAGGAACGATAGGTAGACTATATGCTATAGACTCACTCGATACTGAGGAATAGTATATGGTGTTGTGACTCGCTACTGAGGTACTGTATTGGTATTTTCCTGACTTGACCCGGTAGTCATGCGACCATGAATTGTTCTTAAACTGCATTCACCTAGATTTGGTTAGGCACCCTTATCCGTTAGGTACGAGTACTTTTGGTTTGAGTACTTGTATCTGACCGTGGCTTGGAACAATATCTTGTCGCGGATTAGTTCGTCACATCTTGTCCTTATTTGATTGTAGGTGTGACTTACTACCCCGATAAGAAGGTATTGAACCTTGTTGGGGTCCGGATACCATATTGGATTATTAGCACGGAAAGATACCTCACCGTGAATTAGTTTACCATCTCCTGTCCTTGTTTGGTTGGAGGGATGGTACGCTCGTTCAATAGGTGTGTATTGGACCATGTCATAATTCAATTGACTTATTTATTTGAGCGATATTTATTCAGTTTATATGGCATGATATTATGTGTCTTGTTACGTCCCTCTGAGGACCTGGTTGTCTTGCCAGGTGTGTGCTATTGTCTTTCGCAGGTGCTTTAGCTCTAGCCATGTTCATTGCTATTTCTCGAGGATGATTGCTCTTGGATCGTCTTCGCTTCGCTCGCCAAAATCTTTCTTTTGTTATGTATTTCTTTTTATAGTTGGTAGTGGATTTGTCTCCGCCCAACTACATGTACCAAATGACAATTCATTATCATTTATGAGATCTTCTATTCTTTTATTTTGTGTGGATGAGATTAGTTATGGTTCTACTATATTTTACAGCTTATGTATTCATACGAGGTTTCCATATATTGGAGTATACTTCGTATGAATACAGCTGGCATGTCTACGTTCCTAGTCCTAAGTATTTTGGGACTGGGGCGTTACAGATACAAACATAGGTATCCAAATGAAACTCATTCTAACCATCCTAGCTAAGATCAATCCACTCTCTAACCATTCTAAAACTGAATTTAAATATCTATTTAAACTATTATCATACATACATACACATGGGGTGTCCTAATTTGGGATCTATCAAGTAGGACACAAGACACATATCTAAAATCCTCAAGAGAGCTCCAAATGGCCTCAAATTTGAATCTAAATGGGATACATGCATGAGGATGGATCCTACGGATTCAAAACTAATTTATATGCAAAGGAAATCGATTTAGATGATGGGTTTTACCTACTGGGAGTGGAATCCCAATAAAATTCTTTTGGACACGGCTCCGATACGAAGATCCCTCAAAGTGGACACTCCTCCTTGCACTCCTCTTCCAATCCTTGGTAGCACCCTTCCCTTAGAGAATAGGAATGATTGAGGGACGGTTTGGTGAAGGAATGATTTGATTTGGAGATCAAATCAATGGGAAGGCTCTCTAAAATTAGGGAAGAACAAAAGGAAAATAAAAGAGGCAAGATTGTAATGAATGAAATAAATCATTCTCCCCTAAAGGTGGCTGCCATAAAGGGTCCATTACGGCTAATGAGAAATGTCCTAATTGCCCCTCTCTAGTCTCATATGGTTAAGTCTAGACTAGGTTCAAGTTTGGGGTCAAAATGATCTAGTTTTGAGTCTCTAACTTAACCATTCTAACATGATAAAAATTAGTTTAATTAACTAACTTAAATGTTGGATTTTGTGGGCCATGCTTAACTTAATATTGGGTTCCATCTAGAGTTTAAGCTACCCGGATCACAATACAAGTCGGAACGAGACGAAACTCAAATCCGACTAAACAAATCCAATAAAAACAATTTTAAAAATATAAAATTTTCCAAAAATATTGAAATATGATAAATGATCAAAATCATAATACATCAATTTAAATATTATTAAAATAATCTAAAATTTACCAATTAATCAAAACCCTAAATAATTCAAAAGTCACAAAATGACCAAAATACCCTTAGCCTAAAAAGTTGTAAATAGTCATTCTAATCACATGGTTAGGTCCCCATGGTCATGGTTAATCTCTAGGCTCAACAGTTCTAGGGTTCACTAGCTAACACATCAAAATTATAATTCACTAATTTTAAATAGTATTAAATTAATCTAAAATTTCCATAAATCATAAATTCTATTATTAAATAATAAACTTTTACAAAAGTTCAAAATTACCCTCATTTTAGAAAAGTGGGTGTTACAAGTCTACCCTCCTTAGAAAATTTCGTCCTCGAAATTAAGATGGTCGTACTTCTTCTAGAGTCTCGTCCCCAACAATCAAAGTCTCAGAACTTACTTAAATCATACAATTTAAAAGAATGGCATACAAGGTCATGGCATACGGTGGTAGTGTAAGTCTCATCAAGGTATACTAGTTACACTAGACCAAAACAATCATAGGGTATCAAAACTTACAAGCAATCAAGGGTGTTAAACTGGAATAGATACAGAAATAACAAATCATCAAGGCTTTAAGGCATAATCAAAATCAAAATTTAAAGCACAAATGTCGAGCATTAAAATCCAATCAAAATATATATATAGAGAGAGAGTGTTACAAGGGGAAAAGCTAGCATTATGTAAAGGTTATGTGGTTAGTGTATGTATGGGTGTATGTGGACATGTTCATAGGGTTGGATAGTAGACATGTGTGTGTGTGTGAAATATATATGAACGTGTATAGGAGGATTTGGGTTTCAAAACAATAGCTATCAAGTTACACTACTCATGGCATATTGGTTAAACAATCTACAATGCACAACCTATTTACTCATAACATGCATGGCTAACCATATATATACATATATATATATATGTATAGAGAGGTAGAGATTTAGTTATGTATCTATATACATTATAACAGTATGCATAAACTATATATATATATATATATATATATATATATATATATATATATATATATATATATATATATTTATATTTATATATTTATATATATATATATATATATATATATATATATATATATATATATATATATATATGAACATAACATAGAGATGAAGGGTTAGGTTTACATGGCAGTTGTGAACATTAGTGTACATTAGTGTAGAGTGTCAAGAGTACAGGGGTTATAACTTAAAATGAAGGGTTCAATCATTCATTTTAGTTTAACATTACATATTAAATCTGAAATTGAACTAAACATTTAAAATCAATGTGAAAAATGTTAACATGTATTCAGTTTCAGGATTTTTGTGAAATTCGAACATCAAAACCAACCCAATGTTCACCACAACCACAACCTAACATGTAAGAGTATGAAACCTAATATTATATCCCTACATACAACAATGTATATGGCTCAAAACATTACATTTAAAAACTGCAAATTGAACTAATTACTTAGAATCCAGTGTTAAAGGGTTAATATGCACACGGTCTCAGATCTGACAAATTCAAACACAAAAATTAACCAATTTCTTTAAGAATTGAAACCCTGTATATAACATACATGTGCAATGATGTAAACAACAACTAATAATATAAAATTTATATTTAAATTACGAATTTCAACTGGAAAAAAAATAGAGAACTATTCTCTGATATTGTATTGTGATATTGGGGTTTTGAGAATTTAACATCAACAACATATTAATATGTATTTAGATGGGTTGGTAATCAAAGTGTAGCATGCATACGTGTCAGGCAAAGTGTCTGTGTTCGCTATATATATATTCTCATGTCCCAATATAAAAATCAAATTCCATATCAAGACCAACATTTAGATTCCTACCAAGATTGCAAGTAGGTGATTGATGTAATCAAGACAGATTTATTATTATTATTATTTAATACAAGAATAATAGCAAGAAGAAAATAATGATAAAATTTGTTCTGCTTATCTGTTTAAAAGAAGAAACATTTTGAAACCAGAGCTATAATATCAAATCCAAGATAAGGTCTAGCAAAATCATCGATTCATTGTATTAAGAAGAAATTCATAGTAAGAAGTTACACAAGGTTTATAATACAGCTAAAGCTACTCCTAAGTTAAATAATGAGAAGCAAAACAAACAAAACAACAATAATTCTTTTTTTTTAGAATGACTGAAACAAAAGTAGAGAAAACATGTTCAAGAACATTTAAGGTACAATCTGATAATCATATGCGTCTATCCAAAATTATGGTACTCTAAATTCTCATCATACTAGTAAGCAAGGCTACGATAATCACAAAGTCCTCGACTTAGGCACATACCTCTAGAATCATGGTATTTAAAAATTTTGCGATGCCGCTAGCTTGGCTGCAAAAATCTTAAATTCCCCCACCTGAGAAATATATCCAAAGTCAGACTATATGTCCTCACCATGCTGGCTAATGTGACTGTAGAAGACTAGATTCCATAACTTAGATGACTTAGCCCATATAATTTCATCTTGACAAATATTAAATTAAATCAACAATGGATACCCAAAAGTCAAATTCATTAACTAACCAAGAAAGATAAATATAAACTATTAGAATCAAATTTCGAGATATTTTATAATGAGATTCTCAAGGGTCATTCCAGGAATCTCTCAAGGGATCCTAACTGTGATTGAGTACCTTCAAAAATATATCCTAATCCTACTGCAAGCTGTAGTGGTACTCTTGTTCGAATACCACTACACAAACTCGACCTGTATGGGCCACCACTAAAAATGTGTCACGACCCACACCCTATAGTAAGGGCACGAAAAGTGGGTACGTCCAGCCTACGCCGCAGTGTCGGCGGTAGAACACTGTCCTAGGTCAAACATCTAACAATATAAAGGTACATGTACAGTATATACACTTCGAATGGAGGTGACATAGAAAATATAGTCTCAATCACATCTAAGGTAAAGCATGATAAAAGATAAATAAAATATGAAATCCACAAAGAGATACCGCGGATAGAAGTCTAAGTGTCTAAGATACACAAACCCAGAAAACATCTCAAATCTTAAATACAGTAATCCATAAAGTAAATATAACTCAAGACAACTAAAATAACTATCTATACAACCTCTACTGTGTCTCCTCTAGGCTAGCAGGCAACCTCCAAGCTATCTGTAAAATTTATCAACAGGTCCAGTCAGGACAGGAGCGAGCACAAAACATCTCATGCAGTTCATATCAAGTTAGAAAATATAAAGCATGCAATAGAGTAAGATACAGGAAACGCTGAAAGAAGAATGTATATGAAAAACAGCAGAGATTTGATAATAGGAAATATCTATATATGATAAGTAAGAACCGTAAGCAATATTTAATTTAGAGTACAATATGGTTATGTAAACGGTTTAGGACAATGCAATGGTAACTCCATTGTACGTGAGTGCACAATGGACATATATAATAGTTATACAATATTGCACAATAGGATTTGATTACATAACCAATTCTACTCCCCCTCCCCAATCAATACACAAGGATCCACTCCAGTTACGTTATCTTATATAATAGTGTACAATATTATATAATAGATGTACAATGTTATACAATAGTTGTACAATGGTCTATCCATGGGACTCATGTGATAATGAGAGTACAATATGCATAATGAGTATACAAGGATAAGGGTATTCAATAAATACAATATGTAAGTGAAACGTACATCACAATATGTATTTAGTGAATACAAGGGGATAACATCTCAAAAGAAGATCCATATAGTACCAATCCGTGATAACAATCGTGTTAGCATCAAGTACAGTAATCTAGAGCAAGAATGTAAATCCAGACAAGTATAAAACGGTCTGAGAATGTACTCGCCTGATAACCTGAACAGCTGATAGGTATAGAGGTCCAAACCGAAGCCACAGAGTCCTATTTAGAGCAATGCAGGTCAAGATGTATATGAGAGATGATAAATGAAATGTACAATGCATCTGCATGCTGTCTAGGTCAAACTAAACTAAAGTCAACACTTGGTCAACTCTAGTCAACCACACTAGTCAAATTAGGTCAACTAGGTCAAGTCCTAGCCCAAACAAGTCTAACAAGTCTCACTAGGCCTAACCAAGCTTAGGCTAGCACTCACACAATCATAAGACAATGTGAACCTCAACAATGCATAATATAAAATAGATAATATATATAAATACATACCTTCATACATACATGTATATCCACATTACATACATATTTATATATATAGGCATATGTTACATCATGCATATTTACATAGTTACATAGATATATACATTCATGCACATTTATATACATACTTTTATACATTATATACGTTAACATTCATTACAATGCATTATATTTTACTTATACCTTTGATTGATTCATTCATTCATATATGACATTCATTCATGCATATTACATACTTACATGCATCTATACATTATATACATTATATATAACATGTAAAAATAGAAGTGGAAAAACTGAAATGGAAAGAAAAAGGAAGGAAAATGTAAGAAAAAGAGAAAACAGTGGACATATACATGCTTGCGTCATATATTTTACATTACCATACATGCTATCATTATATATTGCATTATATTACTTATATATTATGCATTCATATCTATCATTACATGTATACCTTGTATTCATATCTAGCATTCATTATATACTTTCATGCATACATTGTATATCATTCTTTCATTCATGCATTTATGCATTGCTTACATACATTATATTAGTTGCATTCCTACATGCTTGCATTCAACCATATATATACATTAATGTAAAGAGGATATATATCATATATATATCATTTCATTCATCTAATATATCATGTATTACATACTCTATATTCATTTAATACCCATACTACATAGGCTCATAGGTTACACAAAATGCATATATCGTATAGTCACACTTCTACTTAAAACCAATACTATACCAATTGGGCCTCTACTAAATTCTAGGATTAAAGTATGTTGTAGCCCTTCGTGTTAGCTTTCCGAAACTTCAAACGGATCGCATTTTCGTGTCCGAAAGCTCCCGAAATTGCAAAAATACCGAAACACTTCGTCTTTCGTATAGTTGACACTCAAATAATTCTACAGAAAGTTACATAAAAAATTTGGCTTATTAAAATATATATTGGAAGGCTAACTTCGATACGGTTCTTTTAAAAAAAATAGGAGATAAATCGGAGTTCTAAGCTAAAAGTTATGACATTTCTAAGTTGCTTTGGTTAATAAAAACGTGGATGAATATTATGACGAATTTGAGTTATTTTGGACAAAAGAACACATATAGGCCAAGATACTTGGATACAAACATAGGTATCCAAATGAAACTCATTCGAACCATCCTAACTAAGATCAATCCACTCTCTAACCATTCTAAAACTGAATTTAAATATCTATTTAAACTATTATCATACATACACATGGGGTGTCCTAATTTGGGATCTATCAAGTAGGACACAAGACACATATCTAAAATCCTCGAGAGAGCTCCAAATGGCCTCAAATTTGAATCTAAATAGGACACATACATGAGAATGGATCCTACGGATTCAAAACTAATTTATATGCAAAGAAAATCGATTTAGATGATGGGTTTTACCTATTGGGAGTGGAATCCCAATGAAATCCTTTAGGACACGGTTCCGATACGAAGATCCCTCAAAGTGGACACTCCTCCTTGCACTCCTCTTCCAATCCTTGGTAGCACCCTTCCCTTGGAGAATGGGAATGATTGAGGGAAGGTTTGGTGAAGGAATGATTTGATTTGGAGATCAAATCAATGGAAAGGCTCTCTAAAATTAGGGAAGAACAAAAGGAAAATAAAAGAGGCAAGATTGTGATGAATGAAATGAATCATTCTCCCCTAAAGGTGGCTGCCATAAAGAGTCCATTAGGACTAATGGGAAATGTCCTAATTGTCCTTCTCTAGTCTCATATGGTTAAGTCCAGACTAGGTTCAAGTTTGGGGTCAAAATGATCTAGTTTTGAGTCTCTAACTTAACCATTCTAACATGATAAAAATTAGTTTAATTAACTAACTTAAATGTTGGCTTTTGTGGGCCATGCTTAACTTAATATTGGATCTCATCTAGAGTTTAAGCTACCCGGGTCACAATACAAGTCGGAACGAGACGAAACTCAAATCCGACTAAACAAATCCAATAAAAATAATATTAAAAATATAAAATTTTCCCAAAATATTAAAATACAAAAAATAACCAAAATTATAATACATCAATTTAAATATTATTAAAATAATCTAAAATTCACCAATTAATCAAAATCCTAAATAATTCAAAAGTCAAAAAATAACCAAAATATCCTTAGCCTAAAAAGTTGTAAACAGTCATTCAAATCACATGATTAGGTCTCCATGGTCATGGTTAATCTCTAGGCTCAACAGTTCTAGGGTTCACTAGCTAACACATCAAAATTATAATTCACCAATTTTAAATAGTATTAAATTAATTTAAAATTCCTATAAATCACAAATCCTATTATTAAATATAAACTTTTACAAAAGTTCAAAATTACCCTCATTTTAGAAAAGTGGGTGTTACACGAGCCGCATATGCCCGTTCACCCTTGCCGCATATGCCCGTTCCCCCTGGCCGCATGAGCTCTTTCCCCATTGTCGCAGGGCACTGCCTCCCCATTGCCGCATGGCTTAGCTTGACCTTGCCGCATGACCCTGTTTTTTTCGAGCCGCATGGCTCTTGGCAGTGCTTGCCGCATGAGCTCGTTTCCACTTCCCGAGCCGCATGAACCAAATTCCCCTTGGCCGTTTGAGCCCATCTCTCCGTAGCTGCATGGCACTGCTTGACTGAGCCGCATGGCTCTGGTTGGCCCGTGCCGCACAAGACGAGCCGCATGCCCATGTCCCCTCCCGAGCCGCATGCCCATGTTCTTTCCTGGCCGCATGAGCCTTTCCCTGGCAGCGTGAGCCCGCTCACCCGAGCCGTATGACCTTGTTTTTTCCCTTAGCCGTATGGCTCTTTCCATAGCCCTTGCACCCCTTTTATTATGTTGGGTTGTTATTTTATGCTCATGTTTCATGACCCTTTGTGTAACCTGGGTCCCTTGATAGAATGCTTGTATCTGGTAAATTCTGAATATGTTTCATGAACACGATAGTGACCCGTAGTGGTGCACTCTTGACAAGTAATATGACATGATAGAGGCCCTTCGTGGCGTACTCTTGAAAAGTAAATCTGCCATGATATACCTCGATATGTTGTTGCGACGACTAGCATGACATGATAAGAATGAATGGCCTGGACACCGTAGACGATTGTGTTTGTACAAATGAACCAGTATTGTCTTGCATCATGTCTAGGACGGGGACCCCTGAATACCACGGTCAGGGGTACCTATTGAAATAGACTAAGGCTAATAACTAGAATAATTCAGTAGTCATGAAGAGATTTTCTAGCTACAGACAATCCCGTTATCTGGGCGCGCAAGTGGACTTGTAGCATGCCGACGAGTAGGACACATTTCTAGCACATTGTCATGTGTTGCACCCTTCATGAACGGATATTCGACCTGGATAACCTGGATGGTCTGCAGGGCTTGTGGCTGTTGGAACAATCTCATTGCATCTTGCTAATAACTAGGCCTGTGATAACCTTAGTTAGTCAAAGTATCAAGCCGTACTCATTACTTGGCCGTGATTGATTGGATGGAGTCTAATCCAGTCTAGTCTTGTCCTGATCCTGTACAAGATTGTAACATGACCTGATTGCTTGTGCTTTACTTTATCGATAAATGGTAGAAAACCAAGTTCCGCTCAGACGAAGGGTTACAACCCCGGTCCTTGTTTGGTTTAAGGGTTGTAACTTGGTTATCTGAACAGTCCCATGGTTATCTTATCATATATCATCATGATTTTTCATATTTCCAGTCTTTTATTATAAAGTTATGTTTTATGCTAATTGCTGATTTTAGTTCTTAAGTGAAGCCTCCTTTGTGGCACTTGCTCTTTCTGGGATCTGACCCAGCTGGTTTTGTATGGCCAGATACTGGAGTAGCTCCAGAGGATCTCCCTACCCTCCAGCCAAATGGTGACAACCAGGCGTAACCAAGGCAACGAGTGGGTTTCCCTTTTGTTCTCTCACTTTATTATAAAAATATTCTTTTGAGACGTTTAGCTGTCGAGCACGTGTTAACTCGTATTGCACTTTACTTACTGTCTGTCTACGGGCTGTAACATGATTAACAAATCCTAAGGTTGATCATGTATGACCGAAACTCTTGCTAGTTTCCATATTTTGTATGACTAGCTTCATGATCATCCAAATATGTAATGTATGGGATACCTTACTATTGTATATTTGGTGCTCTGATATCTTATAACTGTTATTCCTTGTATGAGATTGAGACAATAGACTTGTTCATGACCATAAGAGACTGATAGCTTGTAGTTAAACCCTCATGTATCTAGACAGCGGTGACCGTATAGAGAGGTGGATTCCATTTCAAAATACGTAGCTGGCTATGTATGCCTCCGCTCTCCAGTATTCTGGTTCTGGGGCGTTACAGGATTTTATGGAATTTATGAATATTTTTTCTTAAATAGTTATTATTATAGATGACCTTAGCCACGGTTAAGATTTGGAGTACAAGACGACTAAGATTTGTGACATGGATAGTGTACATGTGTGCTTTGATAAGTGTTTTAGCCATGGTAGAGAAGGTCAAGCCATATGTGTATTCTAACTAGGAAAACCAGACCAAGTTGCAACTTAACCCCCACCGATGATTTATTTATTTATTTAAGTATTAGATTATTGACTTTTTAGGAGACCCGGTTGCACCAAACCTTCCCAAACCTCTCCCAAGCCAAACCCAAAATATGTAGGCATGTTGGCCATTAAAATAAATTAATAACCATATATATTTAATATTTATTCAGATTTGGATTGTATTTATATATATAAATCTAATTAGTTCCATATTAGGAAATGTTTAATTAAATCCTCAATCAATCAATTAGCCAACTCACCAACACCCAAACAAATCAAAGGGGGCACTCTTGGCTGACCAAAATAGCCCTCTCCCGTGTATATTTAGCTAAAATCCCATTAGGAATAGGTTTTCTATTATACTACATGCATGCAACCCAAAAAGTCCATATATATACCTACTTTTAGCCAAACCCAAACCCTAACTTAATTCTCCCTTCATCTTCCTCTCCATAGCCGACTAACCCCCTCTCCCTCTCCAAATTTTGGCAGCACCTCCTCCATCCAAACCCATCATCTTCATCCCCTCCATCATACAACTCTTTCTCCTCCATAAAAACTCCTTCTTTCATCTTTCTCCCATCCAAACTCCACCAAACAAACCCTAAAAATTCCATCTTCTCCATAAAACTATCTAGAGCCATTGCCAACTCCTCCAAACTTATCAAGAGAGAATTAGCAAGCAAGGATAGCAATAAAGGTGGTAGCTTTGGCAAGGAGAAGCCTCCACAACCCAACTAGTAAGGACTACTGGTAATAAATTCTAATTTTTCCATCTCAAACTTATGCTATAATTATGTAGAAATTATATTATTAAATCTGTAAAAATAGTATTTTGGTACCTTTTGTTATGTATTTTTGCCCATAAAAATTTATGATTTATAGTCGTAATATTCATGCTAATATTCATGCTTCGGTAGGATCAAATTTAACCCCGTAGTGAAGGAACTATAAGTTATTGGTGGTTATTTTCAAAACTGAATTATATGTGTGTTCATATATATAAATTATTATTTTTTAAGTATTTTTTCATGAATTTAGCAACTCAAATCTGGTCGAGAAAATTATTGGTCAAAACTACCTTTTTCGGGTAATCTGCCGACTTAGGATGTTCCAAATTAGTAGCATAACTTAACTCTTGTATTCATGTCTTAATTTTGAGATATAATATACTTTAAATTCTGTATAAAATATATTTTTGGGTATTTTAGCTATTTTGAGTAATTGGTCATGTTCAGGACGAGTTTCCGGTAGACTAACTGACGTAGTAGTCAACTAGTCACATAATTCTTTATAAATCATAATTCTGAAATTTTAGAGTTAATACTATAAAAAATAGTTTTAAATATTATTTTTAGGAATTTTCTATGATTTTTAAGTATGTTATTGAAGTGGGGTCATAACCGATTAATTGGAAGGTCGAAAACCCTAAAACTGTGTTCCGATGTCTCGTTGGACACGTATGTATGTTATACAATTTAAGTAGTCCTATGAGACATTTGAATATAGTTAAAGTAGTTTAAAACACTAATATAGTTAATTAAGTTCTGTTATAAGTTTCATAAGTAGTCAAATAAATTATTTAGGAGCATTGAATTTCGGAGGCGTGGACACGGGAGCGAAACTTCATCCTCATATCACGGAACCAGGCAAGTACACTTTGCCAAACTTTACAGTACTTACATGCTTTTCTATACTGCTATTCTTTTATGTCTCACTTGGTACATATTTCTCTCCCGTTTCATGTCATGGTTATTCTAGTTTTACGTGCACGTAGTTTTTACTCATTTTCCATATTACTTTTCTGTCTTTATTATCTTGTTCATGTCTAGTGATAGTACTGTTATGCATGTGCCATTTTTTCCTGACCTGTTTAACCTGTACTTGACTTGGACATGACTAGATAGACTTGGCTTCCTAGTACCTTGGGAGAGAACATTTTATTAGCCGTGGCTATACCTCTATTGTTAGTGCCTCCCCGGGCTACGATAGAGAACCTATTATAGGACTGTTAGTGCCTCCCCGGGCTACGGTTTTTAGCTACGATTAATATTATATTCTCATGACATGTCACCATCCATAGAGTTTCTTTAGTTTTAGTCTTTCCTCGATTGGTTATTCCTATATTTCTTGCATGAGGTTTACTGAATAGTAGGCATGTATATTATGTGTCTTGCTAGTCCTCTGAGGACCTGGTAATCTCTCCAGGCTTAGTTAGAGATGAGGACTATCCGGAGGTATACGGTTCTGGAGTCGAGACTGGTGACGTATCTTCGTGGGAGGACGAGATAGCGCCGAAGACTTCTCTTGAGACATGTCTCTTTATTTATAGACTTGTTATTTTATTTTCTTTTTAGTGGACATGTAGTGGATTATTTATTTCTTTATACTGTGATTTCGAGATGTCTTACCCGCACGGTTATTATTTCTAATTCATGTTGGACAGATCTTTCTCATTAGTATTATTTTATTGGACTTGATATCTCGTGTCTTATTTTTTGTGTGGATGAGATTAGCTGTGTACCTGTGACTTGTATTGTATTGCTGGATTGTTATCATGATTTACAGCTTAAGTATTTCGCTAATGGGCTTACTTTGAGATTTGGCCTACTAGTGAAGTGCTACTGGCATGTACCGTATCCTGGTCCTATATGTATTTTGGGACTGGGGCGTTACATATTTTTGTGGTGGCCTATGCAGGTCTACGTTAATCACTTCGGTTACGTTACTATACCGACGTGATTCTGCGAATAGGATAGAAAGGACCCATAGGAACTCATCCACATACTTGATCTCCTTCTTTGATTCCATTTTCGAACTCTCGTTTGATTGCCTTGAATTGTATCTTACTTGATTCCTTTTCTACCACGAGTCTTATTTCTCGTGCGATAGAATTTAGGAAGATGACTCATCCTAGGTATATATGCTCTATTAATTCAGTTACACTATTAGCTAAACTCTTGAAAGTTGGGTAGAAAGCCTCACCAAGTAGCTTCCAATGTCCTTATGACCCAATTAATGAAGTCTAGTTGAATGACACTGAATATAAGATAGTGTAGAAGTATAGGCTTACCTAGACTCTAGAGTCTTAGAGGCCCATGCCCTAATTGGACGACCAAACCCTTAGATAAAATGATAGTAGGGAAACTGTAGAGACTCAAACATCGGACGAGTCTTAGACCTTGATGAACTTGAACTACTTGTGCTTTCTTTCAAATTATATTCTCGCGTACTTATATTATTTGACTATCTTGACTGATGCTGCTATTATAGCCTATTTTTGCAAGCTTGTTCTTTATCGAGATTATTCAGGACATATGTTTTATTGGGGACGCCCACTAACATATTGTCTATTTAGAATCAGTGTATTATGGTCTGATCAACCTAGTGCACTTGGTTCGCTCTTCTTATGGTTATTCTACGTGGATTAAGATATAGTTAACAAATACTTGCCCTCTAGGATCTCATCCGCAACTATCTTAATAACTCTATTTTTTTGAACTATTCAATCACCTTTGAAATCCCGCAATTGTATTCGATCCTTGAACTCTCTATTATTTTATGTCTTCACCTATTCCGGGAAGACAAACCCTTGTGTTTGAGGGAAGGTATCTGCGTGGACCGCTTTCTGACCAGGCGACATAGTTTGTGCAAGCTAGACAGCAGGCAGGAGCACAATGACCAAGACAGGCCTTTGCCATGAGGATTGAAGACGGAACAACGACACAAGAGGCAACGGAAGGTAATAACTTGATTTTGTGTTAGTAATAGAAGTAGATTATTAGTTTATGCTAGTTTGGTGTATGTTTCCTTAGGAATAACCATAGAGACAAAGCACACTTTAGAGACATCTTAGAACCATAGACATGTTTTTCTTTACCTTAGTGAATTATTTTAATTTCGAGAACGAAATTCTTTTAAGGGGAGTAGAATGTAACACCCTGAATTTTTAGAATTATTTTTTAATTATTTATTTGATTTAAATAGGATTTTATGGATTTTATGAATATTTTTTATTAAATAGTTATTATTATAGATGACCTTAGCCATGGTTAAGATTTGGAGTACAAGACGACTAAGAATTGTGACACGGATAGTGTACACGTGTGCTTTGACTAGTGTTTTAGTCATGGTAGGAAAGGCCGAGCCATAGGTGTGTTCTAACTAGGAAAATCAGGCCAAGTTGCGACTTAACCCCCACCATTGATTTATTTATTTAATTATTAGATTATTGACTTTTTAGGAGACCCGGTTGCACCAAACCTCTCCCAAGCCAAACCCAAGCATATGTAGGCATGTTGGGCATTAAAATAAATTAATAACCATATATATTTAATATTTATTCAGATTTGGATTGCATTTATATATATCAATCTAATTAGTTCCATATTAGGAAATGTTTATTTAAATCCTCAATCAATCAATTAGCCAACTCACCAACACCCAAACAAATCAAAGGTGGGGACCCTTGGCTGACCAAAACATCCCTCCCCCGTGTATATTCAGCCAACATCCCATTAGGAATAGGTTTCCTATTATACTACATGCATGCAACCCAAAAAGTCCATATATATACCTACTTTTAGCCAAACCCAAACCCTAACTTAATTCTCCCTTCCTCTTCCTCTCCATAGCCGGCCAAACCCCTCTCCCTCTCCAAATTTTGGTAGCATCTCCTTCATCCAAAACCATCATCTTCATCTCCTCTATCATACAACTCTTTCTCCTCCATAAAAACTCTTTATTTCATCTTTCTTCCATCCAAACTCCACCAAACAAACCCTAAAACTTCTCTTCTCCATCCAACTATCTAGAGCCATTACCAACTTCCCCAAACTCATCAAGAGAGAATTAGCAAGCAAGGATAGCAATAAAGGTGGGAGCTTTGGCAAGGAGAAGCCTCCACAACCCAACTAGCAAGGACTACTTGTAACAAATCCTAATTTTTACATCTCAAATCTATGCTATAATTCTGTAGAAATTCTTTATTAAATCTACAAAAATAGTATTTTGGTACCTTTTGTTATGTATTTTCACCCATAAAAGTTTCATGATTTATAGTCGTAATATTCATGCTTCGGTAGGATCAAATTTAACCCCGTTGTGAAGGAACTATAAGTTATTGGTGGTTATTTTCGAAATTGAATTTTATGTGTTCATATATATAAATTAGGATTTTTAAGTATTTTTTTCCATGAATTTAGCAACTCAAATCTGGTCGGAAAAATTATAGGTCAAAACTAGTGTTTTCGGGTAATTTGCCGACTTAGGATGTTCCAAATTAGTAGCATAACTTAACTTTTGTATTCATGTCTTAATTCTGAAATATAATGTACTTTAAATTCTGTATAAATTATATTTTTGGATATTTTAGCTATTTTGAGTAATTGGCCATGTTCAGGACGAGTTTCAGGTAGACTAAATGACATAGTAGTCAACTAGTCACATAATTCTTTATAAATCATAATTCTAGAATTGCAGAGTTAATACTGTAGAAAATAGTTTTAAATATTATTTTTAGGAATTTTCTATGATTTTTAAGTATTTTATTGAAGTGGGGTCATAACCGATTAATTGGAAGGTCGAAAACCCTAAAACTGTGTTCCGATGTCACGTTGGACACGTATGTATGTTATACAATTTAAGTAGTCCTACGAGACATTTGAATATAGTTAAAGTAGTTTAAAACACTAATTTAGTTAATTAAGTTCTGTTATAAGTTTCATAAGTAGTTAAATAAATTATTTAGGAGCATTGGATTCCGGAGGCGTGGACACGGGAGCGAAACTTCATCCTCACATCACGGAACCAGGCAAGTACACCTTGCCAAACTTTACAATACTAACATGCTTTTCTATACTGCTATTCTTTTATGTCTCACTTGGTACATATTTCTCTCCCGTTTTATGTCATAGTTATTCTAGTTTTACATGCACGTAGTTTTTACTCATTTTCCATATTACTTTTCTGTCTTTATTATCTTGTTCATGTCTAGTGATAGTACTGTTATGCATGTGCCATGTTTTCCTGACCTGTACTTGACTTGGACATGACTAGATAGACTTGGCTTCCTAGTACCTTAGAAGAGAACATTTTATTAGCCGTGGCTATACCTCTATTGTTAGTGCCTCCCCGGACTACGATAGAGAACCTATTATAGGACTGTTAGTGCCACCCCAGGCTACGGTTTTTAGCAACGATTAATATTATATTCTCATGACATGTCACCATCCATGGAGTTTCTTTATGTGTTATTCTTTCCTCGATTGGTTATTCCTATATTTCTTGCATGAGATTTACTGTACAGTAGGCATGTATATTATGTGTCTTGCTCGTCCTCTGAGGACCTGGTAATCTCTCCAGGCTTAGTTAGAGACGAGTACTACCCGGAGGTATACGGTTCTGGAGTCGAGACTGGTGACGTACCTTCGTAGGAGGACGAGATAGCGGCCGAAGACTTCTCTTGAGACATGTCTCTTTTTTTATAGATTTGCTATTTCATTTTCTTTCTTTTCAGTGGACATGTAGTGGATTATTTATTTTTTTATACTGTGGTTTTGGGATATCTTACCCGTACGGTTATTATTTCTAATTCATGTTGGACAAATCTTTCTCATTAGTATCATTTTATTGGACTTGATATCTCGTGTCTTATTTTCTGTGTGGATGAGATTAGTTGTGTACCTGTGACTTGTATTGTATTACTGGATTGTTATCATAATTTACAGCTTAAGCATTTCGCTAATGGACTTACTTTAATATTTGGCCCACTGGTGAAGTGCTGCTGGCATGTAACCGTATCCTGGTCCTATACGTATTTTGGGACTGGGGCGTTACACAGTGGCAATGTAGGTAAATAGCTACATATCTGGGGGTAGGAAATAAGGTTTGCAACAAACTCATAACTAACTAACAGGATGGGTTATAATTACTTACTAACTGAATTTCTTAACTAATCAAAAAGTGTTTATGGGCTAGCTGGCCGACTGCTCTTCTCCACTGGGACTGGGACCAAGCTTGGTGCTTGCCTTTACTTCTTGTAAATATAAAGTGAAAAAGTGAGTAGTCCAAATTAATCATTCATGCTAATAACAATTTAACTTAATTGAGTATCCAAAATCAAGTTAACTGATACTTCTTCAAGTAACTTTTCTTAGTAGAACAGTAAAACTAAAATAGTACCATTTTGGAGGAAGAAATTGGTATTTGCACATGTTCAAAAGAAATTTGAATTTAAATGGTTATCAAGTGGTAATTAAAATAGAATACTTAATCTCTTTATCAGGAGAAGTTTTATGAATAAAAAATTGAAATCCATTAAAATTTAATTAATCAAAACAACTTAATAAATTTAGTTTATATAGAAAAACACTTTTATTTAGAGAAACTTTATATATATATATATATATATATATATATATATATATATATATATATATATATATATATATATATATATATATATATATATATATATATATATATAATATATATATATATATATGAAAAAAAAAAAAAAAAAAAATATATATATATATATATATATATATATATATATATATATATATATATATATGAACAAGTATATATTCCACTAGAAAAAAAATATATGAAAAAAAAAAAAAAAAAAAAATATATATATATATATATATATATATATATATATATATATATATATATATATATATATATATATATGAACAAGTATATATTCCACTAGAAATTTTAGGATAAAATAAGTCAATTACCAAAAGTGACTAGTAATAATAATATTTATCAAGATTTTCATATAACAGGAAAATTAGTAAAAATGATTAAAAAAATGGGAAGAAATGTTTGAAATTTCTAAATAGCATATTTTAAGAAAAAAAACTTAAAATTCACAAAATTCGATTTAGGGAGTTACAAATCTACCCCCTTACAAAAATTTTGTCCTCGAAATTCCAAGGGTTGTAGATATGCACAAAAGGGTTTTTAAGAAACAATAAGGCTAAATGATTTTTTTATTTAGGTGGTAAAAATATCAAGGACCAACAAGTGGTCACTAGGCAATATGCAGAAGACAATAAAGGCCAAGAGACTTAGAGACAAGTCTCAAAATAGGAAGCTGCAGAAAAAATCTAGATACTACAAGCAACACAAGGAAGATAACGGTCTGTCCGGTTGCGCTTCCTGCGGCTACTAATCCTCGAAGGGTGGATCCTCCTGCTACAGCTCTGGTGCTGGTCCCTGGCGAGTGAAGGCTGTAGGGCAATCTCTCACTTGGTGAGTGGCAGATCCACAAACCAAGCATTGCCCTAACCTCTTACGGTATTCCTCAACACGGTGTCCCGGCCTCTTGTAATATACGCAAGAAAAGTAAGTCTGGGTCTGCCTCTTCTGCCTCGGCAATGTAGGAGCTTGAACATGAGGATGATGCTGACACTGGGGTGCTGGCCGCTGAGGTGGCCTCGGCTGAGTGTCGGTCCGCTTTGATGGACCCTGGGAGCTGCTGGGTAAATGTTTGTATATTGTATTTGTTGCAAGTGTTAATACAAATGTCTGATATTCTATATTGTAGATAATATGGTGTGTGGTGTCACACAGAAGATCTTATTATCAGTTCCCTATGGAGTATATAAATAGTTCACAACCTAGATGGACTTGGACAATCTATTGGAAAGGTTGTAGTATAATCTGGTATTAGTCTATCTTGACTATAGGTTTACACTAGTACACTTTGTGTGTATTGAAAATGACCACTTGAGGTTGTTTTCTTTGTACTGACTACATAAGTGAACAAACACCTCTGTTATTATGGATGCTTGTGCTCTTAATCCGGATATAATAACAGACATTTATATGCAGTGTGCATTACTTTGACTCATGAAATAGTGAGATTCATTATGGGTCAACAACCTCTATGAATTGGGTAATAACATTGTATGTATGATGGGTTGTTGATTATAAATGGAATCCATGTCCCAATACATCGGGTTGATAATGTCCCCTTAAGGAGCCCATAAGGATTGTCATGTAAACCCTACAGGTAGATTATATCTGACATGACAAATAAAGTTGAGCGGTACTACTTAAGGATAAAAGATGTCGAATCAATATAGATGTCAGTAACTTAATTTGATCGACGGACATTCGATATCTTAACATGGGGAGCCAAACGAGCATATAATAAAAGGAGCCCATAAACATAATTTAGGATTAGGGAGGTAGTGCAACAATAGCTCATTAGTGGAGCGAGCTATTATTAATGGGCTTGTATTGTGTGTTCGGGCTGAACACAGGATATCCAGATCTGTTAGGAGGCCTAACCCTAATTTCTCCTCATGGTCCTTGTCGTAGCCTATATATATCCTCTATTCTATGGCCGCCATATTACTGATCAGAAATCTGAAACTTTCTCTAAATTCGTGATTCATGTAAGAAGAGAAAGAGAGGGCCGCCAAGGAGAAGAAAAGGTTGGGAGATCGTCGCCCACACGACGTCCAACTCGAGGAAGGAATACGTGCAGAAGATCTTGGGGTCGTCCGTTCGAGATTGCCAGGAACTACTTGTCTTCTTACAACCGCAGGTATAATTCGTGAACCCAAGTTTTCGCCTATGAAGGATTAGAACACGTATTAAATCTTTTTAACTTTCTATCGATCAATATGCACACCGAAGAAAGGGTCATGGGAATCCCCAGTTCCATCTCCTCTCTATACCAAGCTCTAACAATATCGAAAAGTTGTATGCTCGTAACCTCCACCTTCAGATCATCTGGAATTCTCGCCATCTTCAGCGTTCGCTCGACGTTTTCCAGCCACTCGTCTGTATAGACTATCCCCTCATGGCCCCAAAAATCCATCGGGCAGAGGTTCTGATAATCTCTGGCGGTCCCTGGCCTCGGTGTTGCTTGTGCTGGTGGTGCCGACGGTACTGGTGGAGCTGGTGGAGCTGGCTCTCTGACTCGGAGTACGTCCATGATCGTCGTTCGAAACTGTGTGGCTTGGTGGTTCTGTGCCTCCATGAATTGATGGAACATGGCCATCATTTGGGTACCGTCGAATGTCATCATCGAAGGAAGCGGTGGAGGCGGAGGCAGTGGAAGCTGCTCCTGTACATCGGGTACAGGATGCTCGCTAGTCCCCGCGTTCTTCGTAGCGACCATCCTGTAATAGAAAATAAACTGTTGATTGCTATGTCCTAGAAAATCATAAACTAACCTAGTAAATCATAAGTAAATCAAATTTTAGATATTAATAACCATAACCATTTTCTACGGATCCTATGCTGTGATGAGTTTTCCTTAGCTTCGCTGGTCCCCCAATAGCACTTTATAGCCTAAGTGCCATTAGGACTAACCTGCATGGGCCACCACTAAAAATATGTCACGACCCGCTCCCGAATAATCGAGTACGTGTCGGACACGCCCAGCCTTCGTCGTTGGACACAAAAAAGTAAGTTGTACAATACTAAAGAAAACTCCAAGTCACCATGATATGTAAACATCAACACAGCATCTATAAAACGTCCCATACAAGATCACCATTCATCCAAGTCTTTTTACAATTTTATTCGGTACAATAAAATACAATATTGAAATCAAAATACAATGTATAATATCCAGAAAAAAAATGAAATAAAATACTGCAATCTCCTTGATGTCCCAATGCTTAAAGGCCTCAAGCTCACCTGCAACGTATCCTGTCAGAAAAAGAGCAAAGCACAACCCTGACAAGAAACAATATACAATGTAATCTGAGATACAGAATACAAGGTGAAACTAGTGTACGAGAACTGAAAATGAAACTATGGTACCAGAAGTGAAATGCAAAACTGAAGTGCAAAAATAAAAACAATGGACAAGATAATCAATATACAAAGACAATGAACACATCAATCAATGAACACGACAATCAATGCAAGTGTGACCTTTGAAATATTAACCTAATGTGTGACTGGTTGAGGACCACAATTCACAATCAATCCACAATCCACAATTCTACAAGGTTAGGCTTAATCGTACGTGAGGTGTACGATTAGGCTATTCACAATTTCTAGGTTGGGTGTGCTCACACACTAGTCAATATTTTCTCCAATCCCACAATAACAATGACTCACAATGCAATAACGAACAAGGACGATGCAATCGTGTGTATCACATGTCCGATATGAGAACATGGCACATGAATGTAAGACAGAATCATAAAGTAAAAGCGTGTACTTGCCTTGGTTTGGTTGCACGGGAGTAGTACTGCATAGATGTTCACCTGTTTTGGTACAATTTTTATTAGGGTTTTAAACAAAGCTATTTACTAACTATTCCAATTACTAGTTTACCAATGCTAACCATATACATATATATTAACTAACTATTTTTAGAAATTGTTTATATATTATAGCTTTAATCAAAAGTGAAAATACTTTTTAGGTTTTATTTTGCAAGGAAAATATTTATCAAAATATAACTATCCAATATATATATAAAGTATTTAACTTATTTCTTTTAGAAACAATTAATAACTTAGTATATTAACTATTCGTAAAGCTTACTAGTTTTGCATAGATAATATTACTCATAATATTGTTTTAACAGTCATTTAAAACTAAACAATTTATCAATAATTATAATCATGGTAGGTTAAAAATATTTACATACCAAAAATTGTAGATAAATTCATTAAGTAATCGAAATAACTAAGACCAGTCCATAGATAGTTTTATATGAAATTTTAACCAAAACTATGCTTGAAGTCCACAGGATAACTACAAACCAAGCTTACTGTTGCAACTCAATACGGGTCTGCCAGCTCAAGTACCCAACTAGTCAGGCCCACTCCTATTTCCTTACAATTCTCATAACTTCTCTTTCAAACCCTTCCTAAACTATCAGCCTAACTACCAAGCACTATTGCAGAAGTAAAATCCCAGCCCAGAGCCCGGCCTGCTTGGACCAAATGCTAATAATATACTGCTGCTAATAAATTTACAAGGCAAACAACATAACAAAAGAAAGCTTAAAGCCCAACCCACACTTACAAATCCAACCGGCCCAAATATTAACAAAACCTAAATATATAACCATCTCTTTTTCCTCATTATTCCTCACCAGCCGCAAAGAAGAACGTTGGGGTTCTTCTTCCCCAATTCTCCCCACAAGCTTAACCCTAATTCTTCTTCTTCAATTGTTCGAAACTAACCCTAACCAATGTTCGACTTCTCTCTCCTCTCTATATTCTTCCAGCCGACATAGCCAAGGCCTCAACCTTCTTCTTCCCTCTTCACACATTTTCGGTTGAAACCCTAACCCTAGCTCCATTTGTCTTCCTCCTCCAGCTCAAATGGAAAAAACACTAGAACTCTCTTCCTTCCTCTCGTGCTCGAGAGGAACCCTAGGTTTCTCTTCTCAAATTCCTACAGGAACCCAAAACTTCATCTCCTCATTCTCAGTCCGTCGCAGGAGGAACCAACAGTTCTTTCTCTCCCTAATCTCTGAAGGTCCCAAACACAAACCCTAACAGTACCACTCTATAACAGCCCCAAATCTCATATCCGAAACCCTAGAAGCAAGCAAGAAAGAAAGGGGGTTCAAGAGTTTGATGCGGGGTCTTACCGGACGTGGTGGGGATGTCGATCCTCGGCGAGTGGATCCGGCGGTGGTTCAAGCCACAAAGAAATGGCGCTCCTCGAGTCCCGAGGGCAGCACTGTGATCGAAAGGCCGGTTGCGGTCGTCGAGGCGGCACGCGAGCCGAGCAATCCCTGCAGACGAGGAGCCGGCGTGGTCCACTAGGCGACCACTCGAGTCTCGAAAGGTCGACTCAAACTTCGAAGGGCGCACGATCTTCGAGAACAGCACATCGGTCGAGGGGTCGGCGCAGATCTCAGAGTGATAATCGGCGTTGTCGAGCGTGTCGTGGCAAACTCACGGTGGCTGCGGCAGTGGCTCTGTCTCGGTGAGGATGACGAGTCGACATCGGCGGCTGACTCTGAAGTCCGGCGATTTCGAAGTGGCATGGTGGCGGCAGAACTCCGACGCGGATTCCAGTGAGGCCCGGTGGTCGGCACGACGGTGCTCGGCCGAGAGCACCAGTGGAGAGAGAGTAGAGAGGGAGACTGTGCTGTGTCAGTAATGTGTACTGTAATAGGACAGCTTATATAATAAAATATTTTGTGTGTTTCCAAATTAGGACAGTAGCAATGTAGGTAAATAGCTACATATCTGGGGGTAGGGAATAAGGTTTGTAACAAACTCATAACTAACTAACAGGATGGGTTATAATTACTTACTAACTGAATTTCTTAACTAATCAAAAAGTGTTTATGGGCTAGCTGGCCGACTACTCTTCTCCACTGGGACTGGGACCAAGCTTGGTGCTGCCTTTACTTCTTGTAAACATAAAGTGAAGAAATGAGTAGTCCAAATTAACCATTCAAGCTAATAACAATTTAACTTAATCGAGTATCCAAAATCCAGTTAACTGATACTTCTTCAAGTAACATTTCTTAGTAGAACAGTAAAACTAAAATAGTACCATTTTGGAGGGAAAAATAGGTATTTGCACATGTTCAAAAGAAATTTGAATTTAAATGGTTATCAAGTGGTAATTAAAATAGTATACTTAATCTCTTTATCAGGAGAAGTTTTATGAATGAAAAATTGAAATCCATTAAAATTTAATTAATCAAAACAACTTAATAAATTCAGTTTATATAGGAAAACACTTTTTATTTAGAGAAACTTATAAATATATATATATATATATATATATATATATATATATATATATATATATATATATATATATGAACAAGTACATATTCCACTAGAAATTTTAGGATAAAATAAGTCAATTACCAAAAGTGACTAGTAATAATAATATTTATCAAGATTTTCTTATAACAGAAAAATTAGTAAAAATGATTAATAAAGGGAAGACATGTTTGAAATTTCTAAATAGCATATTTTAAGAAAAAACTTAAAATTCACAAAATTCGATTCAGGGAGTTACAGATTATTCATTTCTTTATACTGTGGATTCGAGATGTCTTATCCGCACAGTTATTATTTCTATTTCATGTTAGACAGATCTTTCTCATTAGTATTATTTTATTGGACTTGATACCTCGTGTCTTATTTTCTGTGTGGATGAGATTAGCTGTGTACTTGTGACTTGTACTATATTCTGGGTTGTTATCATGATTTACATCTTAAGCATTTTGCTAGTGGGCTTATTATAAGATTTGGCCACTAGTGAAGTGCTGCTGGCATGTATCGTATCCTGGTCCTATATGTATTTTGGGACTGGGGCGTTATAGCGATTAGGAAAGGTAATGATCGAAACCAAAATTAGTATAAATCTTCTAATCCCTATTGTACGAATTTTAAATGATTAAGGAAAACTTATATACTTTAAATCAAAGACTAACTTGAGATCAATATATAGATAATTGAATCAGAAATTATATAATAAAAAAGGAAAAAATTATCAAATGCCCAAAAACCGCAAAAAAATTTATGAAAAATCCACCACAAAATAACATTTTATCGCGTGCCCAGAATTAGCGAAAAATATATAAAAGGGTGCGGAATGACCTTTTTGCCCTTCTAATGTATTGAAAACACCCACGAAACCTACTCTTCAAAAAAATATTTCGATTATTCTTCTTTTTCCATACGCTGCTTACTTTCGAATCTAGGTTTTCTCCTCCAAAATCTTCAAACCTTACTTCAAAAACTCGTCAGTGACTCTCCATTCGTAATCTTTACAACCGTTGTAAAATCACGAAGAATTGTCATTCTTCGTGTTAAAATGACGGAGAATAGCCTTTTCCCTGGTTAAAATGACGGAGAATATAATGGCCATTCCCCGTGTTAAAATCATGGAGAATATTCATTCTCCGTGTTAAATAACGGACAATGGCCATTCCCTGTATTAAAATCAAGGAGAATAGTCATTCTCCGTGTTAAATGACGGAGAATGGCCATTCTCCATGTTAAAATACAGGAGAATAGTCATTCTTCATGTTAAAATTACGGAGAATTGCCATTCTCCTTGTTAAAATGACGGAGATTGCCATTCTCCGTGTTAAAATCACAGAGAATTGTCATTCCTCGTATTAAAATCACAGAGAATTGTCATTCTCCGTGTTAAAATCATGGAGAATGGCCACTCCCAGTGTTAGCCATTCTCCGTGTTAAAATGCAGGAGAATGGCATTCTTTGTTGTAAAATCACGAGGAATGGCCATTCTCCATTGTAAAATCACAGAGAATAGTCATTTTTCGTGTTAAAATTACAGAGAATGGTCATTCTCCGTTGTAAAATCACGTAGAATGGTCATTCTCCGTGTTAGAATACAGGAGAATGGCTATTCCCCGTGTTAAAATTACGTAGAATGGTCATTCTTCATATTAGAATGCAGGAGAATGGCCATTCCCCGTGTTAAAATCATGGAGAATGAACATTCTCCGTGTTAAAATCACGGAGAATGGCCATTTCTCGTGTTAAGATCACGGAGAATGATCTTTTTTTTCCTTCTTTTTGTTAAGTATATATTGATTGATATCATACTTTTCATTGTTGTTTATTTTATATCAGTGCAAACAACCGAGCACAGTGACCTAATCGTCGAAAAACTTCAAATCTCTCCACGAAGATGATGATGATGATAATGATGATGATGATGAGCGATGATTGGAGTTCGACTGAAGAAAAGTACAGTGAACTACGAACGATCTTTACGATCTCTGCTGCAGATGAGAGCAATGGAATTCAGATCTCTCGTGAAGAAGAAGAAGATAAAAATCACAATCCAAATCTGAGTTTGTGAATTCAAATACATATATATGACCAAATTTGCGCGAAGGAGTAGTTATGGTATTACCAAAATGGCAATTTTGTAAATACAGAGCATCTAAAGGAAATCTTGGAATATTTAACGTGAAAATACATAATTTTGGATATTTCATAAAATCCATCCCGCGGGTGGATTTTTCATAAACACGCATCCCAAAAGTGGGTATTTCAGCAATTTTCAGAAATAATAATAATTCCTTATGGCCAAAGAGAAATAAATAAACAATATGAATTTTATGATATTATGATGATTAGAGGGGGAAAAATAAAATTGTACAAATGATCAAAATTAGGAATCGAATCCTAGGAAGGCCTACTTTATCAAGTGAATAGTCTACCCATCTTTGATCATACCATTGTATAAAATACAATAGTACATCCTTCTATGAAAATTTCTCAAGTTATCTAATAGGGTTTATGATTCAATATATTCCTACCTAAATTATATGACTTATGTAACAACCGTAACTACCCAACAGCTAAATTGAATAAGGGACTCCTAGTCCTAGCCATTTTTCTAAAATTATATCAATCATAATTGTAAATAACCACTTCCTAGTCGCAGGCTCGCAATAGTACGACTACTTATGTACTATCATAAGTTCGCACAATTTTGCGAAAACAGACCTGCATAGGCCACCACTAAAAACATGTCACGACCCGCTTCCGAATATTCAGATATGTCTACATCCAGCCTACTATGTGTCTTATAGCGTAGGCTGGATGTGTCGGACACGTATCCGAATATTCGGAAGCAGAAAATATATATATATATATATATATATTTTTTTTTCATTGGCATTATATATATATATATATATATATATATATATATATATATATATATATATATATATATATATATATATATATATATAATGCCAATGAAATCTAGCTCAAGTGGTTAGAATGAGGCACATCCTCCCAAGAGGTTGCAGGTTCGAACAACGGGATAAGCACATTTAGTCTGTAACACAATTATCTGTTCCTATATATATATATATATATATATATATATATATATATATATATATATATATATATATATATATATATATATATATATATATATATATATATATATAGCGAATCGGGAGCCCTGTGCCGGCCCCCGTCACCCTCGACCGTTAGATCGAGTGGGCACGGGCGGGCCCCACACGGCCCGCTCGGTGCACGATGGTCGCGGGGCTCCAGGGACGGGTCTCTTTTATATATATATATATATATATATATATATATATATATATATATATATATATATATATATATATATATATATATATATATATATGCAAAATGACCTCTAGCCTAGTGGTTAAGAGAGATGCATAAGGCCCAGTGGGATAGGTCATTTGCATATATATATATATATATATATATATATATATATATATATATATATATATATATATATATATATATATATATATATGCAAATGACCTCTTGCCTAGTGGTTAAGAGAGATGCGTAAGGTAGTTGGAGCGTTCGCCACAACTACCTTCTTTCAATATATATATATATATATATATATATATATATATATATATATATATATATATATATATATATATATAGGAAGCGGATCAAAAGCCCCCCTTAGAAAATCCCGTAAAAAACTCCCTCACCCTCAACCGTAATTTAATGTTAATATTTGTTGGTGCTTTCTTTACATGGAGAGAGCTTGCTCTCAACATGCCTTGTAAAATTATAGTCCCACATCGGAAATGCACCATGAGTTATCTCAACATATATACTTGGTTGAGTTGTTGAGAGATGCACATGGGGTGGTGACCCTAAGGAGGGAACCATATGGGTGATTTTACTAGGAGGTAAGAATAAGGCTCCAAGGATTAAGCATTAATGCTTTTGTCATTCTCTTGGATTAATTCCACTTGGAGCTAAGCCTCAATGGGGCTTAGCGACTCGGACTCGGACTCGGACTCGGGCTCATGGGCTCATGAGGCGTAATGTGGCATTTTGTTGGCACACTTTGCACTTAGCACGTCAGCAGTCATACGGTCTTTATGCGGCTCATATGCGGCCATGCGGTCTTATGCGGCATGCGGCTCATATGCGGCCTCATGCACCTCATGCGGTCCATGCGGCTCATGCGGCTCATGCGGCACATGCGGTCCATGCGGCTCATGCGGCACATGCGGTCCATGCGGTCCATGCGGCTCATACGGCACATGCGGTCCATGTGGCTCATGCGGCACATGCGGTCCATGCGGCTCGTGCGGCACATGCGGTCCATGCGGTCCATGCGGCTCATGCGGTCCATGCGGCCATTAGGCTCATGCGGCCAGGCTGCTGCTGCTGCTGCCGCATGGAGGGATCTGCTGACTGTGTAGATTATAAATCAGTTATGGAAAGGCTGAATCAATGCGATTAAATCAGATCCTATCTTTGTGAGATTTGAATTAATTTAGATCCTATCTTTGTGGGATTTGAATTAATTTCGTGGGATTTGAATTAAATCTCATTGCTATCTTTTGGGATTTGATTCAATCTTTCCATAACTGAAGAGGCGGTTAGGGTTTCCACCCTCTCTCTATAAATACTCTCTTCTGGCCTCCTTTGTGACTACTACAAAAATTACAAGTTAGAAAAGGAGAAAGAGAGAGAGAGAGTTGCTGCCGCCATTGTAAGTCCATCCGAGGAGTCTGAACAGAGGTGACTTCGAGCGTTCCACAAGTTCTTCAACTTGCTGGTTTCTGGAAGCAGATCGTGTGGGGCGAATCTTGCTTTGAGCAACGGTGTTTTGACACCCCAGCATTGTTCTTCTTCTCATCTCTCTCTAGTTTTATTGTAACTCGTTCTATCCCTATTGCAACACGTTTGCAAGAAAGAACGAGAGATCTTCTCTTCTCTTTTTTTCCTCCTTCAGATTGTAATTTGGCTATTTGATTTATTGTACCATCGTAGATCTTGAGTTTGATCACTGTAAAGTTTTTGTGTGACATCTCAGATCTCGATTGCATTTGTTTTTCATCTTTGATCAAGCCCCGGGAATAACAATCTCAAAGCAAGATCCGTATAGATGGAAAACATTAATGCTTCGCTCCTCCAATCGAACTTCTGCAAGTTAGAAAAGTTCGATGGAGAGCACTATCAAGTCTGGAAGAGAAAGATGTACCTAACTCTTCAACTGAAAGACGTTGATCATGTTCTGTTAGAGGAAGAACCCTCTGTTCCAGACACTGGATCTACTGCCGCCATCAATGCGGCTACCAAACTCCAGGCCAAGTGGAGAAGGGAAATAGCATATGCAGGCTTCTCATCCTGAATGCTATGGAGGACTCCCTGGCAGAATCCTACTCAAAGAAGGAACTTGCCAGAGACATATGGGAGTCTGTGGAGAATCTGTATGAAGAAGACAAGAACAGGAGCAAAATGTTTGTGGTTGAAAAATATCACAAATTGCTCTTTGAGGACGAAAAGTCCATGCTGCCACAGGTGAAGGAATTTCTGAAGCTACGTCAGAAACTGGAAGACGAAGAGATGCCCCTTCCCGACAAGTTTGTCGTCGGAGGGATCGTCTCAAAACTTCCTGCTGGATGGAGTACCTTCTATGCAAGGATGCACAGAAAGAAGCTAGACATTAGCTTGGGAGATCTACTTCAAGAGATCCATGTTGAGGACGAGATGCGTTCTTAACAGAAGGTGGACACTCTGTCCAAACAGTTGGCTAAAGCAAATCTTGTACAGACGAGAGATTCCAAGGGGAAGCAGGCGGCTTCTCATCCCAAGAAGAAGGACTTCGCTAATCTAAAAGTGAAGGGTCCTTCTTTCAAGCAACAGAAGACTAAGTCCCACGTGACTTGTTACAATTGTGGCAAGAAAGGCCACTACAAGAGTGAATGCAGATCTAAGCCTAAACCATCAGAGAAAGGTGAGCCTAATAAGGTTTCATTGGTTTCTAACGTTGTTGCTATGATCGGACAGGTCTCAACTGTGGGGTTGACTCTGACTGGTGGATAGACACTGGAGCGACTTGCCATGTCTGTTCAGACAAGGAATGGTTCGTCACGTACCAGCCGATATCTGAAAAGGTTGTCATGGCGAACCAGGCCCAAGCTGAAGTTCTGGGGATCGGGACCGTGGAACTGAAACTCACTTCTGGGAACACTCTGACGCTTCAAGGTATGAAGCATGGTCCGGCGATTGCCAAGAACCTGATCTCTGGGAGCCTGCTCTGCAACGCAGGCTTGAGGATGGATATCAATGCTGGTCAGATGGTGATGTCCAAGAAAGGAACATACTTTGGAAAGGCTTATCAAACCGAAGGCATGTTTAAAATTCAGCTTGTTAACCAGTTTGAAGACATTAATGCAGTTGCATTTTCTGATTATTCTCTTGAGTTGTGGCATAATAGACTAGGACATGTTCATTGTAAAAGAATTAACAAAATGTCTAGTCTAGGACTTATCTCCAAATGTGGGGGTAAGGTGGAAAAGTGTGAGGTGTGTGCTCAGACGAAGATCACAAGGAAACCCTTTCATCGGGTCAATCGAAGCACAGATCTTCTGGAGTTGGTGCACTCCGATATCTGTGACTTCAAACATTTCTCCACGAAGGCCGGGATGAAGTATTTCATAACCTTCATCGACGACTTCTCAAAATACGCGTTCGTCTACTTGCTCAAGTCTAAAGACGAAGCCTTCGAGAAGTTCAGAGAGTTCAGGACCGAAGCTGAACGGCAGACTGGACAACAACTCAAGAGGTTAAGGAGTGATCGAGGTGGGGAGTACAGGTCTCATGAATTCGCATCGTTATGCAGAGAACATGGAATCATATGCGAGACTACTGCTCCATATTCTCCTCAATCTAACAGAGTAGCGGAGAGGAAGAACAGAACGTTGACAGAAATGATGAACTCTATGCTGCTAACCGCGGGTCTTCCTAAATGCTACTGGGGAGAAGCTGCATTGACGGCCACTTTTATTCTAAATAGAGTGCCACATGCAACTTCGGACGTAACTCCTCATGAACTCTGGTTCAAAGTCAGACCTAACTTGAATGTCATTCGAGTGTGGGGGTGTCTGGCATATGTGAAACTCTCAGATCTGAAGATTCAGAAGCTAGGAACAAGGACTACGAAGGCGATCTTCTTGGGGTATGCCGAGAAGAGTGATGCTCGGAGATTTCTTGATATTGAGTCAAATCATATCATCGAATCTCGCGATGCTGAATACTTTGAAGACAAGTTTGCAAAAGACAAAAACATTGTTCTTTCGGACATTCCGGAAAATAATGGAGGTGCAAATGAGACTGAAATCTCATATGAGCCAGTAGTCCAAGAAGAAGCTGTTGTTGAGGAAACAAATCCTGTACCAGAACTCGCAGAGCCGTCAGCTAAGCGAGCGAGGAGACCGAAAGACTTCGGAGATGACTTTGTCACCTATCATGTGGAAGCAGATCCGCTTACCTATGATGAGGCGATGAAGACCAGAGATGCTATCTTCTGGAAGGAGGCAGTGAATGACGAGTTTGACTCTATCACCTCCAATAACACATGGGTGTTGGTAGATCTACCTGAAGGAGAAAAGCCCATCGGATGTAAATGGATCTTCAAGAAGAAGATGAAGGCAGATGGAACTATTGACAAGTTCAAGGCCAGGCTGGTAGCCAAGGGATTTTCTCAGAAACAGGGAATAGACTACTTTGACACGTACGCTCCAGTAGCCCGGATAACCACCATCAGGATGTTAATCGCTCTAGCAGATATACATAAGTTGGTGATACATCAGATGGATGTAAAGACCGCATTCCTGAATGAGGAGCTGATCGAAGAGATTTACATACAACAGCCAGATGGATTTGTTGTCAAAGGTCTTGAAGACAAAGTCTGCAAGTTGGTGAAATCATTGTATGGTTTGAAGCAAGCTCCCAAGATGTGGCATGAGAAGTTTGACAAAGTTATTAAGTCAAACGGCTACAGAGTCAGCGAGACGGACAAATGTGTTTACACAAAGTTTGCTGATGGAAGAGGAGTCATCGTTTGTCTGTACGTGGACGATATGCTAATCCTAGGTACGGATATAGGCTGTGTCACAGAGACAAAGAAGTTCCTCTCAACCAAGTTCAGTATGAAGGACTTGGGGGATGCAGATGTCATCTTGGGCATAAAGATCATCCGGACAGACACTGGAGTAGCGCTGTCACAATCTCACTACATTGAAAAGATGCTCACACGCTATGGGTATAAGGATCTTCCAGGGATCGATACGCCATACAGGTGTGATCAGAAGCTGAAGCCAAATTCAAGGGAAAGCGTCAGGCAGCTGGAGTATTCTAGCGTTATCGAAAGTTTGATATACGCAACCACTGCCACAAGGCCTGACATAGCTTTCGCCGTGGGAATGCTGAGTCGGTTCACAAGCAACCCAGGGGTTGAGCACTGGAAAGCTGTGAAGCGGGTGATGAGATATCTCAAGAAAACTCAGACATATGCACTGCACTACAACGGGTATCCGACAGTAGTGGAAGGCTTCAGTGATGCTAGCTGGTGTTCAGAGGTGGAAAGCGAGAGATCCACAGGTGGATATGTCTTTTCCTTGGGTGGAGCTGCTATATCGTGGAAGTCGAAGAAGCAGACTATACTCTCTCGTTCCTCCATGGAATTTGAATTCTATGCACTTGAAACTGCAGCAGATGAAGCAGAATGGCTTCGGGAGCTCATGTATGATCTTCCAGTGGTTGGGGCTCAGATACCGGTGATACCGATATACTGTGACAACCAGGCGACTGCGGCGGTGGCATCAAATGACCTCTTCAACGGGAAGAAGAGGACTGTACGGTTGAAGCACATAGCAGTACACGATCTTATCAAAAGAGGTGTAATTGCAGTGGTTGATGTTCAGAGTCAGGAGAACCTGGCAGATCCGTTCACAAAGGGCCTCAAGCGCCAGTTGGTCGATGACACAGCTTGTAAAATGAGCTTGAAGGCATTCTGATAGTGTGTCTTTGTAATCCTACCATAAAATTTTATGCTATTAGTTCAAAGAGAAATCTACTAGGCATCTAACTTTTGGTTCAAAGGAGGATCACTGACTGGAAAACTATCAGGTAACAGTGGGTACTTGTTCTCTGAAACATGGAAGGGATACGGACCCATAACCACTGTTGTCTACTATGTATTTTTCTGCGGAAAAACAGATCCTGTGGAAGGTTGGCTTAAACGCCTTAATGAGTTCTCAGGCAGAGTGAATGCCTGGTGTGCTTTACAGGAAGCACGGTAGAGCAGCACTACAAGGAGTGAATCTCCATGCTACAGTGGGGTGACTCCACCATGAGGTTCCCAGGTAGGGGTAATGCCTCGGCTTTGCAAGCCAAGTCACAGCGGCGTAGCACCGCAAATAGGCAGGTAGCCTAATGCTGTATGACGTAATTAAAGAGTTGTAGACAGCACTACAAAGGGGAGGATGGCCCCATGTTACAGTGGCATGACACCACGATGAGGTACCCAGGTAGGGGTAAAGCCTCGGCATTGCAAGCCTTGTCGTTGCGGCGTAACACCACAAGGAAGCCTTAGGCTTCATGCTGGGTAGTTTGGCACTACAAAGAGGCTTGTGACCTCATGCTACAATAGTATGACACTACAATGAGGTTCCCAGGTAGGGGTAATGCCTCGGCTTCAGGCCATGTCATAGCGGCGTAGCACCGCAAGGAAGCGCAAGGCTTCATGCCATATCTCTTTTAATAAAGAACTCACCTATAGTGTATGGAAAGAGATATCAGGCCGTCTCTTGAGGGTAAACTTGTAGATGCCCAAAATTATACACTGAAACCAGGCTGGCACAGGGCCTTTAATGTACAGCCAGAAGCACACGTAACTACACTTTGTGAGTGGAAAGAATTACAATTGTGGTGCAGAATTCAAGGCGTAGTCCATTCTTGTATCACATTGTTATTTAACCTATGCGGGAAGATTCAAGTCGTCAGCGACATCTATCCTAATACAAAATGGACAGTTACTGTGGGGAACGCTCAACCCTGGACACATATATATGTTGTGATATGTGGGGATTGTTGGTCCTTTCTTTACATGGAGAGAGCTTGCTCTCAATATGCCTTGTAAAATTATAGTCCCACATCGGAAATGCACCATGAGTTATCTCAACATATATACTTGGTTGAGTTGTTGAGAGATGCACATGGGGTGATGACCCTAAGGAGGGAACCATGTGGGTGATTTTACTAGGAGGTAAGAATAAGGCTCCAAGGATTAAGCATTAATGCTTTTGTCATTCTCTTGGATTAATTCCACTTGGAGCTAAGCCCCAACGGGGCTTAGCGACTCGGACTCGGACTCGGGCTCATGGGCTCATGAGGCATAATGTGGCATTTTGTTGGCGCACTTTGCACTTAGCATGTCAGCAGTCATGCGGTCTTTATGCGACCATGCGGTCTTATGCGGCATGCGGCTCATATGCGGTCTCATGCGCCTCATGCGGTCCATGCGGCTCATGCGGCTCATACGGCACATGCGGTCCATGCGGCTCATGCGGCACATGCGGTCCATGCGGCTCATGCGGCACATGCGGTCCATGCGGCTCATGCGACACATGCGGTCCATGCGGCTCATGCGGCACATGCGGTCCATGCGATCCATGCGGCTCATGCGGTCCATGCGGCCATTAGGCTCATGCGGCCAGGCTGCTGCTGCTGCCGCATGGAGGAATCCGCTGACTGTGCAGATTACAAATCAGTTATGGAAAGGCTGAATCAATGCGATTAAATCAGATCCTATCTTTGTGGGATTTGAATTAATTCAGATCCTATCTTTGTAGGATTTGAATTAATTTCGTGGGATTTGAATTAAATCTCATTGCTATCTTTTGGGATTTGATTCAATCTTTCCATAACTGAAGAGGCGGTTAGGGTTTCCACCCTCTCTCTATAAATACTCTCTTCTGGCCTCCTTTGTGACTACTACGAAAATTACAAGTTAGAAAAGGAGAAAGAGAGAGAGAGTTGCTGCCGCCATTGCAAGTCCATCCGATGAGTCTGAACAGAGGTGACTTCGAGCGTTCCACAAGTTCTTCAACTTGTTGGTTCCTGGAAGCAGATCGTGTGGGACGAATCTTGCTTTGAGCAACGGTATTTTGACACCCCAGCATTGTTCTTCTTCTCATCTCTCTCTAGTTTTATTGTAACTCGTTCTGTCTCTATTGCAACACGTTTGCAAGGAAGAACGAGAGATCTTCTCTTCTCTTTTTCCCTCCTTCAGATTATAACTTGGCTATTTGATTTATTGTACCATCGTAGATCTTGAGTTTGATCACTGCAAAGTTTTTGTGTGACATCTCAGATCTCGATTGCATTTGTTTTTCATCTTTGATCAAGCCCCGGGAATAACAATATTAATGTTAATATTAACATTAAATACTAAAATTAACATTAAATTTAACATTAAAATTAATATTAACATTAACATTAACATTAATATTAACATTAATATTAATATAAAAATTAAAATTAATATTAATATTAATATTAATATTAATATTAACATTAATATTAATATTAATATTAATGTTAATATTAACATAACATTAATATTAACATTAAATTACGGCTGAGAGTGAGGGGGGTTTTTAGGGAGTTTTCTAAGGGGGACTTTTGATCCGCTCCTATATATATATATATATATATATATATATATATATATATATATATATATATATATATATATATATATATATATATATATGTATATATGTGCAAAAAAAAATATATGCAAATGACCTCTAGCCTAGTGGTTAAGAGAGATGCATGCGGTCCAAGTGGTCGGGAGTTCAAGCCCCAGTGGAGACGAATTCGTCACAAGTACCCATTGCTTCAAAATATATATATATATATATATATATATATATATATATATATATATATATATATATATATATATATATATATATATGGACCATCAAATCTTGATGCTTTTATCCAAGTCAATAATTATATATTATAATATGGGAAGTGCAGGTTAGGTACATGAGTCCAAATTTTAAATGGTCAGAAAGTTTGTGGCCTTCCTACTATAATAGTTGTCATTTTACACAAAGTCAGGTTTGTTGTCCTCCACTTTTGACTTTTAATGTTACACCAAAAAAGGGTCTAAATTTCTGGGACTACATAAAAGGGAGGAGACAGCCGCCTCATAGTTAAGAGCTGAGCACATACATAGTAAGATCTTGGTAGCAATGGGAAGGACATCCCTTCCTCAACTGGTGATTCTAATGGCCATCTTTCACCTCCTAATCACCACAGATGCTATTCCTTCATCAAGTAAGCACTAATTAGCTACTCTTCAGCTTAATAATATCCTTATTATTTCCAGAATAACCATTGTAATTACATATTTTCTATATATAGGGATACAGAGAACAGTACAAGACGCCAAAGATCTTCAAGTTGTACATGATCTTGAGGTATATATGGCTAATTTGACTGAAATATTTGGTTCAATTTTTGCTATTTCTGTTTGTCCAGTTTTGCTCATAAATAAGAAGAGGAATGCAAAGTAGAGCATATGGTAGGTTTATCCATGGCCATTTGGCATGACCTTGCCATGCTTATAGTTACCTTGGCTAGAGGGGTTGACGAATAATTACCTTGGCTAGATCGGGTTGAACGTCAGGTTAACGGATGGTGTGCTTATACTTACCTTGGCTAGATCGGGTTGATGTCAGGTTAACAGACAGTGTGCTTACAGTTACCTTCGCTAGAGGGATTGGCGAATAATTACCTTGGCTAGATCGGGTTGATCGTCAAGTTAAGAGACGGTGTGCTTATAGTTACTTTGGCTAGAGGGGTTGACGAATAATTACCTTGGCTAGATCGGATTGACATCAATTTAACGGACGGTGTGCTTATAGTTATTTTGGCTAGAGAGGTTGATTGGCTAGATCGGATTTACATCAATTTAACGGACGGTGTGCTTATAGTTATTTTGGCTAGAGAGGTTGACGAATAATTACCTTGGCTAGATCCGGTTGACGTCAGGTTAACAGACGGTGTGCTGCTTACAGTTACCTTGGCTAGAGGGGTCGACCATTAATTACCTTGGCTAGATCGGGTTGAACCGTCAAGTTAAGAGACGGTGTGCTTACAGTTACCTTGGCTAGAGGGGTCGACGAATAATTACCTTGGCTAGATTGGGTTGAACATCAAGTTAAGAGATGGTGTGCTTATACTTACCTTGGCTAGAGGGGTTGACGAATAATTACCATGGCTAGATCGGGTTGACGTCAAGTTAACATATACGGTAAAATTACCTTGGCTAGAGGGTTGACGTCAGGTTAACAGACGGTGGTAAAATCTTTGTCAATTTTTATATGGAGAATTTTTTATTTTTTTTTAATCGATGAGAAGATTAATAACATGTTGATGTTTGTTCTTATCAAGTCATTTTATTTGATTGTAGACTAACTTACCGTATGTATAACATGAATCTTTACTTCTTCTTTTTTGATAATTTCATTTCAGCTTATAAGTTATACCAGATATCTGATGATGTTGCTAATCAAATGCAATGGTTGAACTTTTATTGTGCGTTTCTTGACATGTACAGATCGTCGGAAGAGATCACGGCATCATCGATAGAATGGCTATGGAGACTAATGACTATCCGGGGTCAGGAGCAAATAATAGGCACCTTCCGAAGCAACCAGGAAGAAGATTTATTTGACATTAATATTTTCTAGCTAACCAAAGAAAGAAGAAGACAGGCTAATATTAGCTAGCGCAAGTTTTCTTATGTTGACTCTAACACAAACAATTTAAAGTAGTAGTAGTAGTAGCTGTTCTCAAGAAATAAAATAAAGCAAAGAAAGTATCAAGAGTTGTTCAAGCAAAGCATGGCATGGCATAGATGCTTATTCGGTGTGTCGGGGGATCAGGAGTGAGGATGCACATGCCGTTGGCTCATGCCCCCAAGTCTCTAACGTAACTCTAGCTAGGGTTAATTTGTGACTGAGGTTTATATATATATATATATATATATATATATATATATATATATATATATATATATATATATATATATATAATTTTATTTTGGGTGTCCGTGCATCCCCATCAACCCCGTGGCCACTGCCACCCAGCCGGGTTGATGCGGGAGGGGGGGCTCGATCCCGGGTCTCCCCGCCGAGAGCCCCCCCCCCCCCCCCCCCCCCCTAGTGCCACTCGCGCTACGAGCGCCGGACGATATATATATATATATATATATATATATATATATATATATATATATATATATATATATATAGGTTAAATATATGTTTATTTATTTCAAATATTTCGGATTTCCCAAGTGTGAACTCTCCTTGTAACCAATGATGAATTTAATTTCTATGTTTTTTTCTCAGAAGATGAGCTAGCTAGGCTGTTAATGTACCAAGTTCTTTTTTTTTTCCCCTTTATTTTTCTTTTTGTGTTTGTAGGCTTATATAGTTGGATAAGAGAAAGAGGAACCATTGGTTGAACAGGGACCATGTTTTTGGCAATAGTTGATTTTTTTTTTTTTTACAGATAAATAACAAATATGATCTACATGAATTAGTTACATACCTTAATTTAAATAACATGATTCATACAATTTTTTTATAGTTTTTTCAAAGTTGGGATGTTCAGCATAAGTAAATGGCAATTCACACTAAACAGTGTTTTGTAATGGTAAATGTTAATTCTCACGAGGAAGAAGGTATGAGTGGCGGAACCAGAAATGTATATTGAGATGGGCTAGAGTGAGTTGGAGTAGGTTAAGTGTCGACTAACTCCCACAAAAAATCTATAAAAAAAAATTATATGAAAAAAAAAAGGAAAAATCGCCAAGTGATACCGGGATCCGCCCCCGTGTATCATATTGTAATTTTGTCTGTCTACTGAGACTATCTTCAAGGCTCTTTCTGTATTCTGATAACAAGGATGCCTAGTTAGGTGTCTAGTACCTAATATATAAACTAGTAGGAGCCATATACTTAATACATGCATTTGGCTTTCGTAAATGGTATTGACCGTCTGGTCGTATTATATATAATGGTTTAAAAACAACACAAACTTTAGATATAAATCTTTTGGACAATTTATTTTTTTGGGATATATTCTTATACCCAAAAATTGTACTTTCGTAAGTATTCTTGTCTACTATAGAGTTGCTACACTAGAAGTGGGTGATTGTAATATTTTATGTTTGGGATTCATTAGCTCTAGGAGGAACTACATAATTCAAATATCGGAAAATTAAACTATTAGAACTTTATAAAATATCATTGCATTCTACAGGGTCGCTACCACTAGCATTTAGATCCATTAGAATTGGTAACTGTAAAAATATAAGCCAATAATATAAAATAAATTCTAAACCTCAACTTGATTTATTGGTAGCAGCTCTTCAGTAGTACTGTCGTATAGTAGACTGCATAACAACCTTCCGAATTGATCAAGTTGAAGTGTTCACGCTGTTGATAATTCTGATCATTGTTGATTCGTCGTTCACAAGAAGCCATGTACTTAAACAATAGATAGAAAAGAGAAGAGGGTTGGAATGGGTTGGCTTTGTTTGGTAAAAATTGATGAAATGACCTCCATTTATAGTTTCTTGGTTGTTCATAAGGATATTATGGTTATTTTATATGAAAATGACCAAAATATCCCTATAAACGGACATAAACGATCAAAATTGTGAGTATTTTGGTATTAAAAAAAAAATTGCGGCCCTAATGGATAAATTGGAGTAGTATTTTGTTAGCGTAATGATTACTTTGAATATTTTGGCTATAGATAATCGGTTAAATTTCTTGTTATAAAATCACTAGTGTTTATGCAATCACTGATTATCAACCGCAAAGTCCTAGTGTTTCACTATTATTATCATCCACGTCTTTGATGATATCTTGGATATGATACATATACTAATTTGCTATTATATATATTACTATGTTTGTCTAACGTTTATTTTGTTTGAAAAATAATTCGAATAATTTGAAACAAGATTAATCAGACTTGTACCAATGAAGAAACCATGTTGAATCAAAGATATAAGAACTCGTAAATTAACTTGAAGACGGAAAGTTACGAAGATACACGGACTCAAGCCATATCTCAGTCAAACTTGGAGATGGAAATACAATAGCACTTATAAAAGTAAAACTTTATTAAAAAAAATGGACAAACTTGAAGAAGCCAAGCTATTTGAAGGATCAAGATACTCGAGTTAATTTCGTATCTTTCCTTTATTATATTGTAAAGCTAACTCACTAGGACTAAAATTGCTGATTAACACCTGAACTTACACCAAGATAGAGCTTAAGAATGTGCAATGCAAATTCCTTTGTACAAATTGTTTCAAGTTTTATTTCAGATACAAACAATCTACAAACAATACTTCAAAACTAATAAGCAAACAACCTAGCTTAACAATAAGAACTGCAAAGAAAATCAGCAACAGAAGAGCCTCCTGGAAAAAGAAAAAAAAACATCATGTTCCGTTCCCTGGAAATGGCCACTCCCAACTCCACAGGAAGAGAATACTTCAACCAGGTCCCGAACTAGGAACAAAGAGAAAACCACCCAAGAGATCCAAAGTTGACAGATGTTTCCAGAAATCACCAGTGATACTTCGCAGCGACGAGAACGTCCTCGTACAGCTTAGCGGCATTATCCCAACTGAGGTCTTGTGTCATTCCGCGCTTCTGAAGTCCCTCCCAGCTGCTCTTATAATTCCAGTACGTGTTCAGACAGTCCCTTAATGCATCGATCAGTCCACCCGCCTCTGCCCTCTCGAACGCCCACCCAAGCCCGGTCTCATTATAAGGATCGAACTGATGCACAGTATCCCTGAGTCCACCAACTGCATGGACCACAGGAACAGTTCCGTACGCCATGGCATAGAGCTGATTCAGTCCACAAGGCTCAAACCTTGAGGGCATCAATAAAACATCCGCACCCGCAGTGATACGATGTGCCATTTTCACCGAAAAACCAACCCATCCCCTAACCTTACCTCGGTATTGGTTGTCAAAACCTCTAAGCACTTCTTCAAGGTCTGCCCTTCCAGTACCTAGCATAACTAATTGTACATCCTGACTTGCAATCCAGGGTATGGCCTCAGCAATAAGGTCAACTCCTTTCTGATGATCCAACCTCCCAATGAAACCGATGACTGGAACATCGCCACGGACTGGAAAGCCGAGCTCTCTCTGAAGAGCCGCCTTACACTGGGGCTTGCCAGTTTGTAACGTGTCTAGAGAATAGTTGGTGTAACCATCGGACTTCAAGTGTGCATCCAACTTCGGGTTCCAATCTCTCGTGTCGATACCGTTCACGATGCCTTGAAATTTCCAGTCATTCTCGTTTATGATACCATTTAGTCCCCAACCTCCTTCTGTTGTCTTGAGCTCCCATGCGTAACCATGACTAACAGTGACAACACGGTCAGCAGTTTTTAAGCCAGCAGAAACGATATTGAAATGCTCACCCCCCACCGGGTCATAATGTTTGAATAGGTCCAAGTAGTGACCTGGCAAACCTACATATCTGAAGTCATCTACAGGGCCACGGCCCTGAATGAGAAATGTGGATTAGTATCTAAACTGATAGGCCTACCCAGAAGATTATAGAGCAGAACGGAGATGGATATAGTATCTTCATCGGTAACTAGCATGAAGACGAGAGAAATATTGAAAGTTAAAGTTGCTAGTTACAGAAAGCATCACAGGGTGTCATTGAGCGCAACAAGAAACTATAAAAAGGATATTCTCTCTGCAAGCATCATATAGGCAGCCTAAGCATGATAATCAACTATATCTAAACTCTCTGTCTTACGGAAAAAACAATTAATTCATACTTCTTATAATTGTAATATTGAACTGCCAGATGTCAGAAGATTTAAACTCTTTCATGTCTATAACGTCTAGCAACTAATGCTACTACAAAAAAGAAAAGTTTTCCAATGGGTGATTAAAATTGGTCAGCACAAAACAGTATCTTAATTTGAATAACTTCTGCAGGGGTTCATCAAAATTAAAATAATCAAATAACCTAAATTGAACTGAAGTCTGCACTTCTAAAGGTCTCGTTCAATGATTTATAAGTGTATGTAACTGCAACATGTCCAACTTATAATAAGATTCTTGGAAAGAATTTGCGGAAGAAAACATACAATCATTTGTCTAAATTAGTCAAAAGGATTTTTTTTTGAAGTTAAAATGCCTCATTATGTTAACTTGCAGAAAGGGGTTTTATCTTTTATCCACAAATGAATCAATAAAATACATCTACAGTAAAACATTCAACATTCCCAAAAAAACAAAGAATAGTTCACCAATTTTAGAAGACCTATTTAAAGCTGATCTTAACTTAATAACTGTGGGTTTCCAGTATTCTTAAAAAACCTGATGGACAGAGTGAAAATAGAAAGGGAGATTGCGCATATTAGAAATGACACAGCAATTAGATGTATTCCATAACTTTGGAGTTCCACTATATTTAATCCATAAAAACTTCTAACTCGCTTAAGAGTATTGGTTGGGAAGAAAGGTATCTGACTTGCTTACCAAATATTAAAGAATTTCTGTAATTTGTCCTATCATCCCTTGTGCTGATATCATCAATTTAATCATTTTCTCCAAAAGAACTGTTTTACTGAACAAGGGTGAGCTATAGACTCCAAAACATATCTAATATATGGGGAGCAGCAATAATGCGATGTTGTTCTTATAAAAAAAAATATCACATCCTCTTAAAGAATGTGGATTTTTATAACAGGTTTCTAACATATAGTGTATATTTAAGGCAAGCAACTAACAGTCCTTACTTCAGAATTTCTTAGCAGCATTCTGTCTCAGAACAGTATGTGTTAAGGATTAATTATTTCTTATAACAAACTCAAAGAATGAACTGAATTCAATGTTCTAGGTTACTACCTCAAGTTTTTGTTTTGGAGACAAACTGGGTTAAGTACTTATCCAGGAACTCCTGATTAGGACCCCAACATTAATGCTTAGTTTTGCTTCATTACATAATATTCAATGGCTGTTTACGTAGATATGAATGCTAAGGCCCAGCAGCAAAACTCCAACATGCTTTTGACATAAACTATAGCGAAGAGACATGAGGAGCTTAGAGTACATACCTGATATGCTATATTGTGTATCACAAGAACACATCGAGTGTATATCATCAAATCATTGTTGCGATAATATGCCTTCAGATAGACAGGTAAGAGTGCAGTATGCCAATCATTTGCAATAAATACTAAATTCCCATCTCCGTAGCAGATACCACCACATGGGACATGCCATGGAACCTACAACAAGCTAATCTTCTTCAGACAACAGTTAAAAAAAAAAAGTAACCCAGCGCGACTATAGATGGTCTTTTGCGATAGCATTTCTAGAGTCATTGACATTTGTTTTACACCCAGATATAGAACTTCAGCATCCATTAGATATTCCAACAGTTGACTTTACAAGCGGTTTAACTATGGTGTAGAAAGATACAATTAGGCAAGTCAAAAGAGGAAGAAAAACATATACAATGTGGCATAAAGCCAGGTGATCAATAGAACAACATTGTTTTGTCAAAAAGATCCTCGTAAATACTAAATAATCTCGTTTTACTAATTCATATTGATATTGTAAAAGGATATTTAATAGGGTGTTTTTCAGAAATATATCTTTCAAACACAACCACAGACAACAATAAAGTCATTAGAATTGACAAATATTATCTGTCTGGCACTGATATAGACTGATAAACAACAAACCTTGGCAGTGATCTACTTGACACCAGACATTTGGCTCATGAGTAAGCACCAAAGGGAAGTCCACAAAAGAAAATTATATTATTTGTCTTAGGAGTTCATGCAACACTGGACTTGGTACCTTGGCAGCTATGATGCACGAATACGGACATGGATAATGATTAAGGACACGATACGGATACGGGATACGGAAATTTTCAAATAGGTACAAGTGTAGTCACATATGTTGCATAAGTACGGACACGGATATAGGTATGGAGACGATACGAATACGAACACCGTTTTCCTATGTCTGTCAACATAGCTTGACAGTGATCCACTTAACATCAGATATTTGGCTCATGATCGCTATAACAGGTTTCTTGTTGTTTGAGAAGAGGATGTGAGATAGTTTGCACTTAGTTTTGTTTTTCAACAGGTTTGAATCTAGCTCACAAACTGTACGCCGTGCAATGTATCGCCAAAGCTTTATCTAAAGATTCTAAACATTTCAATTCAATAGTCATCACCACTCATAGCCGTGTAATAGTTCTATTGAGGCAAGGGGTCCCAGCAATAATTTACAACCTTATGCAGCCTTGACGGAAACAACTTGCTATTGTGGAGGAGATATTCTGCATAACTCACTGTTTTTGGGTCACTAAGCAGCAACATACCATCACCAATATTGAAAGTTTCAGTTCTTATATTCGTAGTTAGATCATTTCTCACTATTACGCACCCTGGATGACGCCTTAACCGAACTCGAGCTTATTCCTGGAGATACTTGCCACATCTAGACTACTACATTGCCCTTCACTCATAAATCGCAATGGAACTGCTCAACGGACATCTACTTCCCAGCCATCTCTAGTTATTCGTGAACGTTATCTGATCCTTTTGACGATCAAAAGAATTGCTATTGTTGACACTTGGTCATATACCATTCAGAAGTGTTGCAAAGAAGAAATATTTTGACATTGACATCCTCGAAGAGTACTGATTTCATGCTATGCCAGGATATCCTGGTTCTTCCACATCTTTATTCTCCTTCAAACCGAGTTGTTTTCTCTGGTGGTCTTGGGGGTCAACTTACACTGTTATGCTCTGCATCACAGTTAATGCAGATGCTTCAGGACGAGATGTCTGTACACCTATCACTGCACATGGCTAATTTTTGCCTCCTTTATCAGTATTTATAGCCGTACCCTCCCCACTATTTTAGGTCCAATAGATAAAACTATATTAAATATTGGTGCATCATTTCACATGAAACCCCCATGTGCGTGCTATCATCTATGCCACCTCAGTCTCATGTTTAATGTTTTGACTGTTATTGATGGTTCCACTCTCCAGTCACTCGCTCATGAAACCCCCATGTACGTGCTATCATCTATGCCACCTCAGTCTCATGTTTAATGTTTTGACAGTTATTGATGGTTCCACTCTCCAGTCACTCGCTCATAGGGGATCTATTAACTGTTTATTTTTTTGTTCCTCGGTCTAAGATATGCAAATCATTCATAAAAGGCTCGTCAATCTCAGCTTGAGTATTCAATTTTGTGGCACTTGGTGTGCAATTTGTTTCGGATAACACAGACAATGCCATCATTTACACCCCTTCCTTGAAGATGTATGGTTAACACCGCAATGCTGATATTTCCTTTCATTATCCTCACTTGTTGGTATCTACACTTATGGATGTTTGACATTATGTCCTCTAGCATACTCACATCTTCATGCGCTTGGATGCATTATGTCCTATAGAAATATGATGAAACTGACATGGCTAGCAATCAATGTTTACTTGAGTAGTCTTGAGCATAAGGCTATCATTCTTAGATCCACCCAAAGAAAGACTTAGTATTTCTCTGGATGTTTCTAGAGCACATTCCATATACACTACATATTACACTATGGTGAGGATTAAGGGTTAAATATTTATTTATTCCAACACGTCCTTATAGGTTGAATGTCATTCTTATGTTCTGAGAGCTGGATTCAGACAGCAGTATAATATTTTTTATCCACTACATGCCAGAGGGATTTGAATTGAACCTTGGTTTCTCTGCTGCCATGTTGAAGTCCCATCACTGCACCAAAACTCCACAGTTATGGTGAGGGTTACATATTTATTTATTCCAACAAAGATTTACTGATTTAACAAAGGCTGATAGATGCCATGTTCAATATAATTCTTCTCTCCTTAATGCTGATCAAATGTTTATTACTCGATGGTAATGCTTCTGTTGCTAATTGCAATATGATCATTGTTGTAAAAAGCACTATGGGCATGCACCAAGGCGCACCTGAGGCCTTAGGCCACTGCTGCACCTCAAGAAACCAAAAGGGCTCTGGGCGCACTTACGGCCCCAAAGGCACGCACCTCAGACCAAGGCTCAAGGCCCACAATGTGTGCACCTCTATTATTTTGAGCCTATCCATACCCAATCCGTGTCGACCTGACTCGACTTTAAGTTAAGCTAACCCTAACCCTTTCTCATCCCATTATATTTTAACTCTTTGTCTCTCATACCTCACTACATTAGGTCACAGCCCCCACAATCTCTGAGTCGTCTCAGATCCCTCTATGCATTAGGTCACAAACCCCAACATCTCTGAGTCCGAGCCAGCTGCCGTCCAACTAGCCGTCGGTCGTTCAACATAACCGCCGACGCCGTCCGCTGCAGTTGCTAGAGCTTCTGTTGTTGAAGAATCTAATCTTAATACAAGATCAGTCACAAGACCGTTCTTCTAATCTTAATACCCGTCAGTCACAAGAGCGTCTAGATCTCAACCCTCTACTTCAGTGGCATGTGAGGAAGATGATAGGGTTGATGATGAAGAAATTGAAGAGGAGGATGAAGGATACAAATTCGTTGATAGCATTGGTGACGAAGACTGCTATGGATGATGATGAGTTTTAGGATCTTATGATAGTTTCTTTTGGGTTTTGAATTATTATTATGAACTCGTGCTATTTGCTTTTGAATTTTGAGTTTTTTACGATGTCTAAGACTTGGCAATTATGTTTTTGACTTTTTATGTATTTCACATTTACTACTTTTATGGTGTTATGAATTGATTAGAATATTTGAAAATATATTTTAAAGTTATATTATTTGTATAATTTTGCAAAAAATGTACGCCTCACTTCGTTGAAGCCCTCGTCTTGCCGTTCGCTTCGCGCCTAGGCTCTATAGGACCCTTGTGTCTCAAGTGTGTATTGTGCCTTTTAATGTGCCTCACACGTAGGCTCTTAAGGACCCTTGCGCCTCAAGTGCATCTCGCGCCTTTTAAAATATTGAATATGACACCTTATGGAAATTCGCATAGTTAAAGGTTTTATACCTTATTTTACACTGGACTTATTTATAATTACTAGTCTATATCATACAAGTTTGTTTTGATGTATATATAAACTGTCATGTCCCATACTAACACGCACACAAGGGCAGCATGGCGACAAATGCAAGTATGACAACAATTGCAGTTTCCAGCAAAAACTATACCGTCGATAATATCGTTATAAACATCTACAAGCTTCCCTGGTTAGATAAGCCACAATCATTATTGTCAAAAAACGCATCCAAAATATTCATCCTAAAGGACATCAAAACTATCATATCTTCCCAATCGTCTTTATTTAATATATTACACATAAAGAAAGTTCCACTTCTTCTAAACTTAATTATAAAAACAAAAACAACTATTAACAAAGTAGTAAAGAGGTGATGTTGAATCCCAACACTCTAGTCAGCTTGATCCACCAAATGATTGGTAGGATCTCAAATCTCTATTTAGAAAATATCACGTGTGGAATAAAGGGGTGAGAATTCAACTGCTATGTAACCTTCTACTTTATAAAAGCATATATATTCATAATAAAATAATAATACTTGAATGTCTAACATAATAGATACCATGTCCTCATATGTCAAGTTTTGAAAATCAATTTCTGCACATTTGTAAACATATATGAAATGATATTTAGGAGACCTTAGGATTCACTGGGGTGCATAATTAAGCTATGCACTAGCATTAAGCATGTCACAAATGCTAGTAAACCAATTTTATAGGACTATAGACACACGGCCAGAAATACAATTGGTTGTCACAGGAGGTGATCGGACAAATCAAACATCTCCCCATATACAGGACTCGATTAGAATCCCATGAATTAACATCATGATATTGGTATCCATTACACATGCAACATGTCTCAGAAACATGAAATTACATGTCCATGTGACAACATGTAAAGATAAGCTAGTTCACAATAAGACGAGACATGCATGTATAAAGAACTTTCTCTTTTAGCAAGACATGCAAATTTTACAATTTGGAACTAATCCACAGACATTGTTTTGTCAGATAAGAATGATACATAATAATTATCCACCATATATAGAAGTTGATTTTATATACAATAACATTTTAAGTATTAAATAGGATCCCGTATCGCTATAACTAAACCACTACAAAGTAGGGATCACTCCCAGTAGACTCTAGTGACTATGATTCAAACATCCCTCAATAGCCACGTGCTCCTCTTCCGAAATCGATGTTCAACTCTGAAATGAAACCCTGCAGAGTAACGAGCTCCTTGTCCTTTAGTAGTTCTATCTTTTGCTCATTCTTTATCTTTCTCTCTGTTGGAATTCATCTTGTACACTCTCTGCATAGTAACGAGCTCCTTCTCCTTTACTAGTTCTATCTTTTTACCCTTTCCTTTCTCTCTTTATGTTATTTATAGATCGCAATGGATTAGGGAAATGTATCCCCTTCTCTTCAAGCAAGTGAGGCCACGTGCTCTCTTGAGTTGACAACTCATGCTTTTTGAGTTAGTGGCTGAAGCTCTCCAGTGATGACTCAGAATCTTTTGAGTTGATAATTCATGCTTATTGAGTCGGTGGCTCATGCTCTTAAATAAGGTCTCATTCTCGCTTTAGTTGACATATCATGCTTCTTGAGTTGTACCTCATGCCCTCTTGAGTTGAAAACACATGCTTCTTGACTTTGTGACTCATGCTCAAAAGTGATAAGTAATCAAATAAATACCCTTTTCCCCTTAGTTGATGAAGGATTAGCCACTACATGGCTACCATTTTAAGATTTGAGAATTTGGAGTTTGGGTTTTCTTATTGTTACAATTATATTGGGTGTATTTTTAAATTATGTATGCATATGCAGCACATGGGTGCACATAATTTTAATTATGCACATGGGTGCAATACATGGTTGTTCACTAGGATTACTTATTACTATTTGGTTATATTTGGTATTCATGATTAGTTTATTTTGTTAACTTACTTTTATTAGGACTACTAGTCTTAATGGTCAAGGTTTGATTGGCTACATAATATCATGTACTCTCTGCTTTCTATTTTTTATTCATTAAAGAGCTTAAAATTTTATTTGATTTACAAGCCTTGCTTAGAGTAGATTTCTCCTCATCTCCACAAACTAAAATCCCTCAACCCTCTTTTTCTCTAAAACCAAAATCCAAAACCCTAAAGCTCTAATGTTTGACATTACATCCAATACATGGTTGTTCTCCTGGAAAGAAGTCTTGGACGTATGGAATCGTCACCTTCGGAGCAACATTCGGCTAGTTTTGAAAAAGTTGTTAGAGTTTGCAACTACTTTGGGTTATTTGTTGGTATATAAGTAATAATCATCGCTTGATAATTAGACTTCTAGAAATTCAGATTTAGTTTATCGTGATTCGACCCATCTAGATTTGCCATGTAAGTCTTGTCCCGTGTCGTCATTCATTCTTACTACGAATACTACTCTTCGCTTTGTAGCCCTTATAGTTTACATATATACCAAAACCATTATCAAGACATAAAGTGGAAGAAATGTATAATGTATATTAACTTATAGTCATAACTATAATAAAGATGATCAAGTAAAGAAATATTGGGATATTACGTAGAAAGGTTAGAAATCTCGGATTTACAATCGGTTTTGTACCCTTCCTTTGTCATGGAGGACCACATTTGAATCGAGTTCAAGTTCAGTTAGTTTAGAATTTGAGACAGTTATGTCGCTACTTTCTATTTGGTTTATTTTTGGAGACAGGCGTTTGTCCTACCCCTCCCATGAGTCCAACCCGAACAGACCCAACAAATCAGATTCATAAGCGGAAGGTCATCGACCATATCTTTCGCTGACAAGGTTCTTTTTGGGTAATCGACCCAAATTCTTAAAGTGGACTTCATGACCTACAACTTTTGTATTCAAAGGATTTTCATGTTCTTTTGAGACGGTGTTTGAATCTGTTGTTGAAGTCAAAAATGAATTCTGGACTCTTTGATTCATTCCAAAAGTGTGCATTCGACTTCGCGACTCTTCCGTCAACTTGAGCCAATTCTTGAATTTCAATTGATTACTTATGAATATCTACCAGGATTGTTTCTTGTAGACTACTGGTAATTATTGTTTTATGATTAAGCAACAAGAACAACAAAGTGTTTATACCAAATTTTTGTGGTCGTTTGTTTGACTCCTTTTGTTGAGATTGATTGATGATTTTCATTGATAATCTCATAGGCTTTATATAGCCTTTACATGATAGAATATCCAATGGAATATCCTTTGACATATTCTAGCATCCCAAAAATGTCCTCAGGATATTCCCATACTAAATATAACATATTCTCATACTAAATATATCAACACTCCTCCTCAAGATGGGCGAAAGATATTCACTAAGCCCATTTTGTCACATCCTCTCATCATGCTGATAGAGTTAAGCCTCTTGGTCAATCCGCCTGCTACCTGATATTTGGTTGGAACATAGCCCAGCTCTAGTAGTCCACCATCAAACTTTTCTTTGATGAAGAATCTGTCAATCTCGATATGCTTGGTCCTGTCATATTGTACTGGATTGTTGGCAATACTAATAGCTGACTGGTTGTCACACCATAGCTTCATCTTGGCTCCCTGGTCCAGCTTCAGCTCCATCAGCATATTCTTCAACCACAATAGCTCTGTGACTCCCAAGGCCATAGCTCTATACTCTGCTTCAGCAGTTGATCTGGCAACCACTGACTGCTTCTTACTCCTCCAAGAGACCAAGTTGCCTCCTACAAATATACAGTATCCCGATGTAGATCTCATGTCGTCAGCACAGCTAGCCCAGTCAGAATCACAACAGCCCTCGATGCTCACATGAGTATTTCTTCTGAAAATCAGTCCCTTCCCGGGGGCTCCCTTCAAGTACCTCAGAATCTGGTACACTGCGTCCATATGACCCTTCCGGGGGTCATGCATATAGCGGCTCACTACACTGACCGCAAAGCTGATATCAGGTCGAGTGTGGCTCAAGTAGATTAACTTGTCCACCAATCTCTGATATATATCCGGTCAACTGGTTCCCCAGCTTCAGCATCCAGTTTGAACTTCTGGTCTATCGGTGTCGTAGCTGGTTTGCATCCCATCATCTCTGTTTCCGTAAGCAAGTCCAGTGCGTACTTCCTCTGAGAAAGAACAATTTTCTCTGTATCTCGAGCAATCTCAATCCCAAGGAAGTATCGAAGAGGGCCAAGATCCTTCACCTCGAACTCCTTGCCAAACTTTCCTTTGAGTTGGGCGATCTCCTGCTCATCATCGCCTGTAATAATCATATCATCTACATACACCGCAAGTATGGTGATGTGGCCTCCACTTCGTCTGAAGAAGACAGTATGATCATCATTGATCTGCTGATATCCCATCACTATCATTGCTCTCCTGAACCTGTCAAACCATGCTCGAGGAGACTGCTTCAGTCCATAGAGGGACTTCTTCAGTCTGCAGACCTTGTCTTCTGTCTGATTGGTGCCGAATCCTGGTGGTATCTCCATGTACACCTCAATTGGCCAGTACATCTTTGGATATTTTGAGTCAGGATTTTGAGCGAATTAATGATGATATTGATTGGCTTAAAATACCTCTTGACTCAATTCCTGAATTGGAAGAATTACTCAAGTCTCCAATTAATGATCAGGACAACATATGATTTAAAAACAGCTCCACAATATCATATTTATATACCCCTGACTTTACATATACCAGGGTATAAAGAATTAACTATCCACGCACTCCTGGATACAGGAGCGGAGGCTAGTGTATTACAAGAAATATTTATACCTGAGCACTTACGAATGAAGGTCGAAAGGCCATGTCGATTAAACGACTTTATGGGACGACAAGTCCAGGTAAATTATAGAACTATAATTCCTGTCCAACTACAGGATATACATGGTAACTCTAAGACATGAATTTACTTTTACTCTATTACTTAAAGAGTTTGACTGTGATTGTCTGCTTGGTATGGACAATCTCCGTCATTATCCTCCATTTAATAAACATTATATTGATATTGATGGCATGTCTATACCACGTATTCCATTTAATGTACATATGGCTGACCTCTATAAGCCACACGCAGCACAGCGTGGTGATAATAATAATACTACTACTACTAATACCGACGAAGACAAAATTTGTACATATACACTTCCTGAGGAAAATAATTTCCAAAAGGTTATCCATGGAATGTTAGAACCCTTATATTCTGACAATCCATTAAAATGGTTCGATAAAGCTCCTCGCTTTTGCAAAATTGAGCTCTTAGATATACATAAAGACTCCAAGGTACCAGTCAATAGCATTATGGTTTCTCCTACAGACATGGAGGAATTTGCTAAGCAGATTGACGAGTTACTTCGTCTAAAACTAATACAAAAAAGTTCTAGTACTCATTCCTCTCCGGCTTTCCTAGTTAGGAATCATGCTGAGATTAAAAGAGGAAAAGCCAGAATGGTTATTAATTATAGAAAATTAAATAGCTACACTAAATTTGATGGGTATTTTATCCCTTCAGCAGAAAATCTAATAAAACAAATACAAGGAGCCAAGTTTTATAGTAAGTTTGATGCTAAATCCGGTTTTTGGCAAATAAAACTTGCTGATAAAGCTTCCATTGAGCTAACAGCATTCAGTTGTCCCCAGGGACATTTTGAATGGCTTGTTATGCCCTTTGGACTAAAAAATGCTCCGCAAATTTTTCAAAAGTGAATAAATTCCATATTTGGACATTTAAATTATGTTGTAGTATATATTGATGATATTCTTGTGTTTTCCAAGACCGCTGAAGAACACAAGGAGCATCTACTATCAGTAGTAAAACTACTACTAGATAACGGTATTATTCTGAGTCCAAAGAAAATTGAACTGTTCAAAACAGAGATCGATTTCTTAGGAAAGATAGTTAAAAATGGTCAAATAGAACTACAGCAACATATATATACTAAAATAAAAGATTTTTCTGAAGACTTTAAAACTCTAAAGGAACTTCAGAGTTTCTTGGGATTACTTAACTATGGCAGAAAATTTATTCCTCATCTTTCTGCTAGAGTTGAGAAATTACAAGACAAGCTTGCTGCTGAACAAGCAAAGTATAAACGAAATACGGGAGAACAGCCCCGTAAATGGGATACTAGTAGAATTCCTATTTCCCTTTCACCAGATGAAAAGGATGAAATAGCAAAAATAAAGGAACTAGTTAAGGATCAAAAAATCCTTTATTTCCCACTTGATAATGAAAAACTTGTTTTGCAGACCGATGCTTCTGATCTTTTTTGGGCAGGGTACTCATTGCAAAACAAAAAGAAATAGCAGCTTATACATCAGGAAAATTTCAAAAATCCAAATTAAATATGCTACCTATAATAAAGAGTTATTGGCAGTTAAATTAGCCGTTAAAAGCCTAAGGATATATCTTCTATATAGAAATTTCATTATCGAAACTGACAATAAATCGGTGGCTCAGTTTCTAAAGAAAAAAACTATTAATAATCCTGAGGAAAATCTCAGAAGAATTAGAATAGCAATGTATTTAGAAATATTCAATTATGATGTGGTTTATATTCCTGGCTATACTAATTTTCTTGCTGATACATTGACCAGGATATGAAATATGGACGAAGACTTCCTTGAGATGCGTCGGGTGTTCGAACAAATGAGCACCGAGGACGCCTTTACCAAGGTTGCTGACAAAAAGGCCAGAGCTGAGACTTCTATGGCGGGAGCCTCTTCTTCGGGAGCACAAAAGGCAAAGAGCCCAGCTCCAGGGACTGCCACCAGTCCACAGGCGAACAGCCAGAGGGTGAACAACCCATAGGCCCCACAGGCCCCGGCGAACAGCCAGACAACTCACGCCGCTGCTACCCATGCACAGCAGGCGAAAGGCAAGACCTGGGAGGGACCAAGGAAGCCTCCTCAGAAAACTTTTGCCGCTGCAATGTTAAAAAATTGGTATAATCAAGATCTCGAGAGAGTTGACAAGGGCTCTTGGGATCTGTTCAACGGCTGTTACAGAGCCATTCAGGCCAACGACACTAAGGGAGCTTGTTTCTGGCTCTCTCAACTCGAGAAACAGTACATAATCTCGAGAAATAGCGCTATACAGCTAAATACCAAATTGACTGATGTTCAGAAAAGGGCCACTCAGTTAATTTCATATAGCTCTACATCAAGATCTCCCGCACTCATATCAAGGGAGCGAGACCTATTTCAGGGCAATTGTTCTGAACATAGAGAGCTGAAAGAAATATTAAAGCAAATAAATAGTCACGACTTGGTGAATCTCAGAATGTCTGACGTTCTGACCTTTTTCACCACGTTGGATCTAAAGGATGAAAAACTCATGAATATTGAGTCTGATGTCATGGTTCAAAAAATGATTACCATGTACCAACAGGGACTTATTGAAGAATCTCGCCTATTGACATATTTTAAGCGCTTAGATGATTCAAGCGTTGCCAAATACTTTGAAAATGAAGAAATTATATGTAGTAAATATGGTAATTTACACTTAGTTGTATGTTTCCAAGAAATAGTAAAATTTGAGGCTCAGATTAAAAAAGGGCTAGTTCATGAAGTTTTTATCAGCCCTTCGGATGCAGAACTCTACGAGAAGACCATCCCAAAGATCTGTTGGGAGGCGGCCCTCTCGCACACCAGCCGTTTCCAGAAGCAGTTCAGATTCACCATCTGGAACATCTGGGAAGAAAGGAGGTACATTAAAAGCTTTTCCTCCTATCAGATTTGGGAGCTCCGAAGACATGAGGGGGATCCAGGGTTGAAGTTCTCTCAATTCAAGAGGGAGGATTTCAATGAAGAAAAAGAGCGATATGGCGCTGCCTGCGAGTTTTTCAGAGAATTTGCTAAGCTTCCTGAAGAGCTCGCCCTACTTTCCATCAAGGATAATATCATCTTGGCGGACTATCTCAGCATTCCGATACAAGATGATCTCAAGCATATGCTGATCCAGGAGTTCGTCGGTTGTATGAACCTTGGACCCATTGGGCAGCAGGCTCGGAATAAAGTCTCTTCTGAAGAAGAAGAGATGGACTGAAGCATGAAGCATGGTGGACCAATGCTGAAAAAGATTACATACAAAGAGGTCCTTAAGCGCTACCAGAAGCGGATTGGGTGGCGTTTACAAAAACAAAAAAAGAAGAAGCCAAAGGCACCCGTGCAACAGGAATCACCCTCACCAGTGGTGGAATCACCATGGGTTTTCCAGGAGGAGGAGGTACCAGATACACCTATGGAGGTACCAGAGACATCGAAATCGGACACACCGTCCGAAGCAGGTTCGAGTTTAGATCCGTCCGAAGCCGGTTCGGATTCAGACTCACCATCAGAAACTGAGGGGTCTAACACTATTGCGACCCAAGAAGAGCCAGAAGAAGACGAGGCCGACAGACAAATTAGGCAGTGGGCTCCAGATGATCACAGCTCTCCACCCACAGAATTCGACAGCTGGGGAGATTGGTGGAAAATCATCTACCGGCGGACCCCACCTTAATGCTAAAGCAGATGCCTTCTTATCCACAATGGCTACGTGTTAGGCCAATGATGTGACATAAAGTTGTTTATTCTCATCTTAATTGATGAGGTGTGTAAAAAAGATTCCGGTAGATGTTAACCGGTTCTATCGGTAGCTTAGTTTCGACCCCTATAAATAAGAGTGTTTGATGTTGTAGAGGGGCAACGAAAACTGGATAGTCCTCTTGTATTGTAAATTTGAGTGTTCTTGTGTGTGCTTGTTTCTTTCAGTTGTCTTTAGTTGTCTTGTATCAGAGCCTTGTTCAATAAAATTCCTGGTGTTCCAGTAAAAAAAAGAAAACTAGGGTTTCCGGCTTCCGCCTCCTTCAAAACCCTAACCCTAGCTTTCTCCCTCTCTCTCTCTCCAGTTAATCAATCATGTCGAAAGTCCTTTCCCAGAAGGAGCAGGACATACAGATGCTCCTCGCCGCCGATGCCCACCTCGGCACGAAGAACTGCGACTTCCAGATGGAGCGATACGTCTACAAGAGGAGAACTGATGGTATTTATATCATCAACCTTGGCAAGACTTGGGAAAAGCTCCAGCTAGCAGCTAGAGTGATTGTAGCCATCGAGAACCCCCAAGACATTATTGTTCAGTCTGCCAGGCCGTATGGCCAAAGAGCTGTCTTGAAGTTTGCCCAGTACACTGGTGCTCATCCTATTGCTGGGAGGCACACTCCTGGAACCTTCACCAATCAGTTGCAGACATCCTTTAGTGAGCCTCGGCTTCTCATCCTCACTGACCCAAGGACTGATCACCAGCCAATTAAGGAAGCTGCACTTGGAAACATCCCTACTATTGCTTTCTGTGATACTGATTCGCCAATGAGATATGTTGACATTGGGATCCCTGCAAATAACAAGGGAAAGCACAGTATTGGCTGCCTCTTTTGTTTGCTGGCAAGGATGGTTCTTCAGATGCGTGGCACTATTTCCCCCGGGCACAAGTGGGATGTTATGGTTGACCTATTCTTCTATAGAGATCCTGAAGAGGCCAAGGAGCAAGAGGAAGAGGTTCCTGTTGCAGCTGAATACGGTGCTCCTCCTGTTCCCGACTACATAGCAAATGAGCAGTGGAATCAAGAATATGGCGCTGCTCCAGCAGTGCTTCCTGCTGTTTCTGGTGCTGATTGGGCTCCTGCTCCAGTTCCTGTTGCTGGTGATGGATGGGACACTGCTGTTGCTCCGCCCATGGAAGTGGCCCCTGTTGCAGCAGGTTGGGATGCAGCTCCAGTTCCAGATGGCCCTCCTGCTGCCACTGGTTGGCAGTAACCGCCAAGTTGAAACCATTTGGGAGAGACCTGTCCAAAAAGCCTCGTTAACAAGATTTTGTTTTGTGCTCTGGATCTTGACCGAGTAGTTTTGAATCATTTAAGTTTTCCGCAGGAAGTGTATATGTACAAATTTTGTCTTCGTCGGTATTAGTAGTAGTAGTATTATTATTATCACCACGCTGTGCTGCGTGTGGCTTATAGAGGTCAGCCATATGTACATTAAATGGAATACATGGTATAGACATGCCATCAATATCAATATAATGTTTATTAAATGGACCAGTTCGTGTGGCACCGGGAGTTGTGCATAACGTGGTCGGACATGTGTGGGGTTGCCCAGTCGAACGTCACTTTTATTGCCCCCCCTTCCGGACACTTGGGTTACAAGCTCACGTCACCGAGCTCGGCTTCATCATCTGATGCTTCTGAGTCTGAACTATCAGCATATTTCCATCTAAAGAAATCAATAGCCCTAGAATGTTTATCATAGTAGGTATAAACATCCTGGCTTTCAATTTCTCCATATAACTCCTATTGTTGGAGTCTAATAAAGGTTTCGTAATATTCTTCCTTTATTTCATCCATAGGAATAGCATTCTTTCCTTTGGATGAAAGCCTTAGCATATTAATGCTATTCGTCCAACGCCATTTAGCTGTCTGAACAACAGGTTTTGTCAGACGGACTGGGGTTGGCTTACTGGTTGAGCTTTCGGCTTCTATGGGAGTCTTCCCTAAGCTTCTAAGCTCATTTTTGATATGAGATATTTCTATCCCAATATCATTAACCTCTCTTCCTATATTATGCGTATTGTTGTTTATAGACACTAAAAATGTCTGCAAGGTAATTATAGATCCCATTTTCTGGGTTCTTGTGAGAGGGTAGATGAACAATATGTTCATAGCCCGTTAATTCAAACGGACAGTGATGTTCTGCCGAATGAATAATATTCTCGGCCTTAGCCGGAATGTTTTCTCCCATTTCAGGGGGTTGTTCTTGAGTAGAGAGGCTATAGGTGGTCTAGATAAGTTTCAACAAGAATATTCTTAAATCTAAGTGTTGGCTCGCTTTGACCCTTAGTTCTACGGCTTGACATAGCTCCCCTACGTTCTCAGACCCTTTATCCAAGAACTACCGTGGTTTTCTGGCAGGGTTTGGCCTCAACAAATGACCACAAGCCTAAGCTACCGCTTCATAGAACAAGAGCACAGCAGTGGTTCGTTTCCTACACCATGCGTATGAGCTTCTACATAGATCTAAACTTTATTCTTGTTGAAATAATCTAACCACCTTATAACAACCTACTCAAGAACAAGTACTTAAGCTAACATAAAATTTAAAAGACAAAATAATAAAGATAAGTAAACTTACTGGAACACCAGAAATTTTATTGAACAAGGCTCTGATACCAGACAACTAAAGACAACTGAAAGAAACAAGCACACACAAGAACACTCAAATTTACAATACAAGAGGACTCTCCAGTTTTCGTTGCCCCTCTACAACATCAAACACTCTTATTTATAGGGGTCGAAACTAAGCTACCGATAAAACCGGTTAACATCTACCGGAATCTTTTTTACACACATCATCAATTAAGATGTGAATAAACAACTTTATGTCACATCATTGGCCTAACACGTAGCCATTGTGGATAAGAAGGCATCTGCTTTAGCATTAAGGTGGGGTCCGCCGGTAGATGATTTCCCACCAATCTTCCCAGCTGTCGAATTCTGTGGATGGAGAGCTGTGATCATCTGGAGCCCACTGCCTAATTTGTCTGTCGGCCTCGTCTTCTTCTGGCTCTTCTTGGGTCGCAATAGTGTTAAACCCCTCAGTTTCTGATGGTGAGTCTGAATCCGAACCGGCTTCGGACGGATCTAAACTCGAACCTGCTTCGGACGGTGTGTTCAATTTCGATGTCTCTGGTACCTCCATAGGTGTATCTGGTACCTCCTCCTCCTGGAAAACCCATGGTGATTCCACCACTGGTGAGGGTGATTCCTGTTGCACGGGTGCCTTTGGCTTCTTCTTTTTTTGTTTTTTTAAACGCCACCCAACCCGCTTCTGGTAGCGCTTAAGGACCTCTTTGTATGTAATCTTTTTCAGCATTGGTCCACCATGCTTCATGCTTCAGTCCATCTCTTCTTCTTCAGAAGAGACTTTATCCCGAGCCTGCTGCCCAATGGGTCCAAGGTTCATACAACCGACGAACTCCTGGATCAGCATATGCTTGAGATCATCTTGTATCGGAATGCTGAGATAGTCCGCCAAGATGATATTATCCTTGATGGAAAGTAGGGCGAGCTCTTCAGGAAGCTTAGCAAATTCTCTGAAAAACTCGCAGGCAGCGCCATGTCGCTCTTTTTCTTCATTGAAATCCTCCCTCTTGAATTGAGAGAACTTCAACCCTGGATCCCCCTCATATCTTCGGAGCTCCCAAATCTGATAGGAGGGAAAGCTTTTAATGTACCTCCTTTCTTCCCAGATGCTCCAGATGGTGAATCTGAACTGCTTCTGGAAACGGCTGGTGTGCGAGAGGGCCGCCTCCCAACAGATCTTCGGGATGGTCTTCTCGTAGAGTTCTGCATCCGAAGTGCTGATAAAAACTTCATGAACTAGCCCTTTTTTAATCTGGGCCTCAAATTTTACTATTTCTTGGAAACATACAACTAAGTGTAAATTACCATATTTACTACATATAATTTCTTCATTTTCAAAGTATTTGGCACCGCTTGAATCATCTAAGCGCTTAAAATATGTCAATAGGCGAGATTCTTCAATAAGTCCCTGTTGGTACATGGTAATCATTTTTTGAACCATGACCTCAGACTCAATATTCAGGAGTTTTTCATCCTTTAAATCCAACGTGGTGAAAAAGGTCAGAACGTCAGACATTCTGAGATTCACCAAGTCGTGGCTATTTATTTGCTTTAATATTTCTTTCAGCTCTCTATGTTCAGAACAATTGCCCTGAAATAGGACTCGTTCCCTTGATATGAGTGCGGGAGATCTTGATGTAGAGCTATATGAAATTAACTGAGTGGCCCTTTTCTGGACATCAGTCAATTTGGTATTTAGCTATATAGCGCTATTTCTCGAGATTATGTATTGTTTCTCGAGTTGAGAGAGCCATAAACAAGCTCCCTTAGTGTCGTTGGCCTGAATGGCTCTGTAACAGCCGTTGAACAGATCCCAAGAGCCCTTGTCAACTCTCTCGAGATCTTGATTATACCAATTTTTTAACATTGCAGCGGCAAAAGTTTTCTGAGGAGGCTTCCTTGGTCCCTCCCAGGTCTTGCCTTTCGCCTGCTGTGCATGGGTAGCAGCGGCGTGAGTTGTCTGGCTGTTCGCCGGGGTCTGTGGGGCCTGTGGGTTGTTCACCCTCTGGCTGTTCGCCTGTGGACTGGTGGCAGTCCCTGGAGCTAGGCTCTTCGCCTTTTGTGCTCCCGAAGAAGAGGCTCCCGCCATGGAAGTCTCAGCTCTGGCCTTTTTGCCAGCAACCTTGGTAAAGGCGTCCTCGGTGCTCATTTGTTCGAACACCCGGCGCATCTCAAGGAAGTCGTCTTCGTCCATATTTCATATCCTGGTCAATGTATCAGCAAGAAAATTAGTATAGCCAGGAATATAAACCACATCATAATTGAATATTTCTAAATACATTCCTATTCTAATTCTTCTGAGATTTTTCTCAGGATTATTAATAGTTTTTTTCTTTAGAAACTGAGCCACCGATTTATTGTCAGTTTCGATAATAAAATTTCTATATAAAAGATATATCCTTAGGCTTTTAATGGCTAATTTAACTGCCAATAACTCTTTATCATAGGTAGCATATTTAATTTGGGTTTTTGTAAATTTTCCTGATGTATAAGCTACTATTTCTTTTTGTTTTGCAATGAGTACTCCTGCCAAAAAAAGATCAGAAGCATCAGTCTACAAGACAAGTTTTTCATTATCAAGTGGGAAATAAAGAATTTTTTGATCCTTAACTAGTTCCTTTATTTTTGCTATTTCATCCTTTTCATCTGGTGAAAGGGAAATAGGAATTCTACTAGTATCCCACTTACGGGGCTGTTCTCCCGTATCTCGTTTATACTTTGCTTGTTCAGCAGCAAGCTTGTCTTGTAATTTCTCAACTCTAGCAGAAAGATGAGGAATAAATTTTCTGCCATAGTTAAGTAATCCCAAGAAACTCTGAAGTTTCTTTAGAGTTTTAAAGTCTTCAGAAAAATCTTTTATTTTAGTATATATATGTTGCTGTAGTTCTATTTGACCATTTTTAACTATCTTTCCTAAGAAATCGATCTCTGTTTTGAACAGTTCGATTTTCTTTGGACTCAGAATAATACCGTTATCTAGTAGTAGTTTTACTACTGATAGTAGATGCTCCTTGTGTTCTTCAGCGGTCTTGGAAAACACAAGAATATCATCAATATATACTACAACATAATTTAAATGTCCAAATATGGAATTCATCCACTTTTGAAAATTTTGCGGAGCATTTTTTCAGTCCAAAGGGCATAACAAGCCATTCAAAATGTCCCTGGGGACAACTGAATGCTGTTAGCTCAATGGAAGCTTTATCAGCAAGTTTTATTTGCCAAAAACCGGATTTAACATCAAACTTACTATAAAACTTGGCTCCTTGTATTTGTTTTATTAGATTTTCTGCTGAAGGGATAAAATACCCATCAAATTTAGTGTAGCTATTTAATTTTCTATAATTAATAATCATTCTGGTTTTTCCTCTTTTAATCTCAGCATGATTCCTAACTAGGAAAGCCGGAGAGGAATGAGTACTAGAACTTTTTTGTATTAGTTTTAGACGAAGTAACTCGTCAATCTGCTTAGCAAATTCCTCCTTGTCTGTAGGAGAAACCATAATGCTATTGACTCGTACCTTGGAGTCTTTATGTATATCTAAGAGCTCAATTTTGCAAAAGCGAGTAGCTTTATCGAACCATTTTAATGGATTGTCAGAATAAAAGGGTTCTAACATTCCATGGATAACCTTTTGGAAATTATTTTCCGCAGGAAGTGTATATGTACAAATTTTGTCTTCGTCGGTATTAGTAGTAGTATTATTATTATTATCACCACGCTGTGCTGCGTGTGGCTTATAGAGGTCAGCCATTGTACATTAAATGGAATACGTGGTATAGACATGCCATCAATATCAATATAATGTTTATTAAATGGAGGATAATGACGGAGATTGTCCATACCAAGCAGACAATCACAGTCAAACTCTTTAGGTAATAGAGTAAAAGTAAATTCATATGTCTTAGAGTTACCATGTATATCTTGTAGTTGGACAGGAATTATAGTTTTATAATTTACCTGGACTTGTCGTCCCATAAAGTCGTTTAATCGACATGGCCTTTCGACCTTCATTCGTAAGTGCTCAGGTATAAATATTTCTTGTAATACACTAGCCTCCGCTCCTGTATCCAGGAGTGCGTGGATAGTTAATTCTTTATACCCTGGTATATGTAAAGTCAGGGGTATATAAATATGATATTGTGGAGCTGTTTTTAAATCATATGTTGTCCTGATCATTAATTGGAGACTTGAGTAATTCTTCCAATTCAGGAATTGAGTCAAGAGGTATTTTAAGCCAATCAATATCATCATTAATTCGCTCAAAATCCTGACTCAAAATATCCAAAGATGTACTGTCCAATTCTAGGTCCAGTTCATCATCAAAAGTTAGATCAATGTGCTCCTCAGGGAGTAATTCAACATTAGAGGTTTCGGCCTCTTTATTTTTTAATCTACAAGCTGAGGCTTTAATCCCACGGATGGTAGCCTTTTCCCTGGCAGACTGATTCATTTTATGATACATGCGAATATGTTCTCTGAGACAACGTAAAGTATTGTCCAGCTGTCGCATGACAATAATTCTATAGTTGGACTTTATAGGATAGTCATATTTTATTATTTCTTTATATTTACTTGTAATAACGAACATTTTATAAGCCTCTTTCATTTGGCTAGCGTTAAACTCGGTATGCCTTACTTTCTTCGTACTCATTAAGCAAGATCTGAGTTTTGTTCCCGTATTCGGGATAGAGGTGTATGTACAGTTAGATTTTCTTTATTTTGCTTTGCTTGATCTAGTAATAATTTTGTCCGTCCTTCTACAGGACAATCACTAATACTAGCTCTGTGAGAGTATTCATCAATTGGTAATTGAGGTGTACCAAGATGACTCATAGAGTTAGATCGTGATATTCTCACTGTATTAGAAGACGAGGATTCTTCATCCTGAATAGGTCTTCGGTTATTTATAACCATAGAAATTGTATTTCCAGGTGCAATGAAGTACTCGGTAGGTACTTCGGTTTTTGGTTTAAGAGATTTTACAAACAAGTGCATTTCGTTGTCTAATCTCAAATGTTCTAATTTAACTAATCTTGGTTGAATAGTTTTACCTACTCCAACCTCAAAAAGTTTTACCAAATGTTTAGGAGTAATGGACTTGAAGGTAGGAGTATCATTCAAGGCCATACAATGTTCCCATTGTATTCCCAAAACTTTGGATCCAGTCAAGAGTTCTATGCCTTGTAGATTAATAGATAAAGTACAAGTTTTTTGTATATTCTCATCCTCAAGACTTATAGAAAAGTCTGGATGAATATTCATTCCGAATAATCTATTTGCTAAATTGGATTTAGCTCCTCCGATAATACTATTTAGAGGATTATTAATTATACGTTCATCCATGCAAACAACTAATATGGGTGTATCTATTCCGGTTCGGAATAGACATGTTATTTTTACTTGTATTAACCCAATATGCAGATATCTCATTTTTGGGTATTTCTTTTTTAGTTTTTCTATCTTCCTTTTATCAAGGAGACAGATAGAAGAGAAATCTTCTCCTCCGCGCAACTCAATATTTTCTTGCATTCTTTCGAATACATATGTATGTTTATTTAAAAATCTAGACTGAAAAGAAATTGGTTTATATACCTCTTTTTTATCAGAATGAGGTATAGCTTCTTTTAGCTTTTCCAAATCTTCATCAGTAATTTCAAAGTGCTCTCCTTCACTACGAGAGAGAGACTAGTATTTGAAGTTTCCTCTGAAGTTATAGTATTCATATATATTCTGAATTCACAGTATTGCTCATGATAGTCTCTACCTGAGCTACTAGATTCAGGTGGAGGTTCATTAATGGGTTTTCTAAGGGGTGGATCAACAACAATAGGTAGATCCTCGTATTTGTGGATTACCAGTAATCTAATTGGATCTCCCCTATCAATGTCATAATCCCCTTCCCAAGTCGTATTTTTGACTGTTATAGTCACATTATGTCTAGAAACGGGCTCAATAAAGCCCTGTGTAAGGATTATACCTTTATTAGCATGTAGAGGTATACTATGGATTATCCCATAATATCCTAGTGGTATAAATATTCTTAAATCGAGGCTTATTTCTGCGCTTCGATACCTTTTTATAGTAACAGCCTTACTGGCATATAAAGTATATCCGGCTGAGATTCCCTCTTTTATGGGAGGACCCCTTATCACTTAAGAGGGTAATCATAACCTGATTGTACGTTTATTTATGGTGTTCATATTTATCTTTAGATGCTCAATAGAGTTGCAGAGATCCTCATCCGAATCTCCTGCTTCTTTTGAGGATATGCTCATTCTATCTCATATAATGACGAGGCATATGTATCACTGCTCATTTCGTCAATAGTACCATTATGTATTCCGTATTCTTCAAGGTCATCAATAATAATGCTGCTAATGTTTTCTGGACAATCATTAGCGAAATGACCTTCTTTATTACATTTAAAACATTTACATCCTTTTCGGAATTTTTTCTTTTTGATAAACTTTCGCTTTTCAAATTTCTTCTCGGATTTGAATTTCCTTTTGAAATTCGGTTTCCATTTTTTCCGAGTAATTATATATTTCTTCTTTCTAAAGGTCTTACCCCGTTTATTTCTAAGCCATCTCTTTTTCGACCCTTTATATTCGGGTGGACAGCCGAAGTGATAATTTTGTCTTCGTCAGTATTAGTGGTAGTAGTAGTAGTATCGCCACGTTGTGCTGCGTGTGGCTTATAGAGGTCAGCCATATGTACATTAAATGGAATACGTGGTATAGACATGCCATCAATATCAATATAATGTTTATTAAATGGAGGATAATGACGGAGATTGTCCATACCAAGCAGACAATCACAGTCAAAACTCTTTAGATAATAGAGTAAAAGTAAATTCATATGTCTTAGAGTTACCATGTATATCCTGTAGTTGGACAGGAATTATAGTTTTATAATTTACCTGGACTTGTCGTCCCATAAAGTCGTTTAAATCGACATGGCCTTTCGACCTTCATTCGTAAGTGCTCAGGTATAAATATTTCTTGTAATACACTAGCCTCCGCTCCTGTATCCAGGAGTGCGTGGATAGTTATGCTTGGTCCTGTCATGTTGTACTGGATTGTTGGCAATACTAATAGCTGACTGGTTGTCACACCATAGCTTCATCTTGGCTCCCTGGTCCAGCTTCAGCTCCATCAGCATATTCTTCAACCACAATAGCTCTGTGACTCCCAAGGCCATAGCTCTATACTCTGCTTCAGCAGTTGATCTGGCAACCACTGACTGCTTCTTACTCCTCCAAGAGACCAAGTTGCCTCCTACAAATATGCAGTATCCCGATGTAGATCTCATGTCGTCAGCACAGCTAGCCCAGTCAGAATCACAATAGCCCTCGATGCTCATATGAGTATTTCTTCTGAAAATCAGTCCCTTCCCGGGGGCTCCCTTCAAGTACCTCAGAATCTGGTACACTGCGTCCATATGACCCTTCCGGGGGTCATGCATATAGCGGCTCACTACACTGACCGCAAAGCTGATATCAGGTCGAGTGTGGCTCAAGTAGATTAACTTGCCCACCAATCTCTGATATATATCCCGGTCAACTGGTTCTCCAGCTTCAGCATCCAGTTTGAACTTCTGGTCTATCGGTGTCGTAGCTGGTTTGCATCCCATCATCCCTGTTTCCGTAAGCAGGTCCAGTGCGTACTTCCTCTGAGAAAGAACAATTTCTTCTGTATCTCGAGCAATCTCAATCCCAAGGAAGTATCGAAGAGGGCCAAGATCCTTCAACCTCGAACTCCTTGCCAAACTTTCCTTTGAGTTGGGCGATCTCCTGCTCATCATCGCCTGTAATAATCATATCATCTACATACACCGCAAGCATGGTGATGTGGCCTCCACTTCGTCTGAAGAAGACAGTATGATCATCATTGATCTGCTGATATCTCATCCCTATCATTGTTCTCCTGAACCTGTCAAACCATGCTCGAGGAGACTACTTCAGTCCATAGAGGGACTTCTTCAGTCTGCAGACCTTGTCTTCTGTCTGATTGGTGTGGAATCCTGGTGGTATCTCCATGTACACCTCCTCCACTAGATCCCTATGAAAAAATATATTTTTCACATCCAGTTGGTGTAGCTTCCATCCTCTATTGGCTGCCAGAGAGATCAAGGTCCTGACAGTGCTCATCTTTGTCACTGGTGCAAAGGTCTCGTCATAGTCAATGACGTACGTCTGACTATATCATTTTGCCACCAGTCGAGCTTTGTAGCGCTCAACCTGTCCATCTGGGTTCTGCTTCACCGTGAAAATCTATTTGCATCCGACTGCTCTCTTCCCTTCTGACAGTCTCACCAGCTCCCAAGTGTGGTTCTTCTCAAGAGCTCCCAACTCCTTGTGCATCGCCGCTTTCCACTTTGGATCGTTCTTGGCAACCTGCCAATTGTTAGGTACAGTAATACTATCCAAAGATGCTATAAATGCTCCATGAGAAGAAGAGATATGGTCATAAGAAACAAACTTAGCAAGATCCCAACCATATTTGTCCGGAGGATTTTTCGTATTACTACGAGTAGTCCTTGGTGTAGATAGTGGTGTGGAAGATGTAGGAGGAATGATATCACCTGAGGAGGATGGTGGTGTAGATGAGGAGGATGGCGGTGTAGGTGTCTCAGGAGTTGGGACAGACGCAGGTAGGGGACTTAGCACTGGCACTGTAGGTACTGGTCCTGCAGTTTGTTTCTCTCTTCTGCTATAGGTAAGTAACTCCCCCTGAGCCGTAGGCCTAACACTTCTCATCTCCCCCTGTTCCGCTTCACCTTCATGTTCCTCCCCAACCGTGCCTCTGTGCCAAACTTCTAAATCGGTTACCACCAAGTTCTCCATCTCCCCCTCTCGCCTTATACTGGTAGTATTAGGCGTGTTGTGTGAAGTTCCCTCCTGGCGGTAATATGGCTCATGCTCCCGGAAGTGAACATCCATACTAACAAACTTCTTCTCTACTGGACTCCAGCACATACTTTTTGAGTTGTTGAGTAGCCCACAAACATGTACTTGACCGCTCTAGGATCAAGTTTTCCAACTGATAGTCTGTTGTCTTTCACAAAACACACATCCGAACACCTTCAGTGGAAGTATCCCACTATTATTGCCTCGCAATACTTCACATGGGGACTTCCATCCCAAGAGTTTTGAAGGCATCATGTTGATAAGTTAAGCTGCTGTCAACACTGCATGCCCCCATAGATTTTGTGGGACATTTATGTCGATCATCATACTTCTTGCGGTCTCCAGAAGGTGTCGGTTCTTCCTTTCTGCTACTCCATTTTGTGTTGGTGTGTATGCACAAGTGGTCTGATGCTGTATTCCGTGTGCTGACAAGTACTCTACAAGCGTCTTGTTAGTATACTCCATTCCATTGTCAGACCTCAGTACCTTCACCACTGCATTGTACTGAGTCTGGACATGCTTATGAAAATCCCGAAAACAGGCATATACATCACTCTTATTTTTCACCAGATACAGCCAGGTGACACGAGATGCACAATCAATAAAGAAAACAAAGTACTTATACCCATTCATAGTGTTAGTAGCACATGGACCATAAACATCATAATGTACTACCTCAAAAGCAAAAGAGCTCTTATGACCAGTACCAACATATGAGTTTCTAGTAAGTTTTCCTAACTCACATGCATCACATGCTAATTTCTGTTTATTTGTTTTTGCATAAATCTCTGGATACAACTTACTTAGAGTATCAAAGGAAGAATGTACCATCCTCCTATGATGAAGTATCAAAGTATCTTCAGTCCTCTGCTGCAACTCTCTCATTCCAGTCTTCTCTGCCATAGATACTAATGCTGAGTCCAGTCCTTCTCGATCTAGGTACCACAGTCCCTCATGCCAAGTGTCAGTCCCAAGTCTTCGTCCCGTCCCTTTCTCCTGGAAGATCACCTTAGGAATATCAAAGAAACAATGCATTTAAGTTGAAGAATTATAGAACTAATAGACAGAAGACTGACTGGAAAGGATGGAGCATGTAAAACATTGGATAATCTTACTGAACATGTACAATTAACAGTACCCTTACCGACCACTGGCTGGAAAGTGTCGTCTGCAGTCTGAATGGTGTCTGCTGATGCTAGGTGAGTGTATGAAGAAAACTCACTAGCATTTCCGGTCATATGCCGAGATGCTCCTGAATCGATAATCCAGTCTGACGTTTTAAGGGAAGACATAGATGCAAGAGCAAGTGACTCGTCAGTACCTTCTGATGGGTGGACATACATAGCGGCGTTGCCTCCAACGAAGAATGGGGTGGATGCCTCCTCTGTTCCGCTCCTCTTGTCTCCCTCGGCTGACGCTCTCTGCTTTCTCTCCAGCATGTCCAGCAGTGCCTGATCCTCCTCAGTAAATGTGCCAGCAGCTCCTCCATTCCCTTCTGCTACTAGCAGGTTTGTCCGATACCCTCCTCGGCCGCCTCGTCGACCCCCTCGACCACGACCACGTCCAATATATCCTCGTACACGTCCACCACCTGAGTCTCCCTCCTTAGGTAGTTTGGTACAAGCATACCGATGATGACCCATCTTCCCGCAGTTGTAGCACTGCCGATTGTGTTGCCAGAGCTCTCCCTTGGATCCTGTGTCGCCCGAGCTAGTAACCACTAGTGCTGACTTTGCTTCGGAGGGACCACATGTCCCCGCCTGTAGTCTGATACGCGTCTCCTCCTGGATCATGGCTAAGATAGCCTCCTCGAGACTAGGAATCTCTGGTTGGGCGAGGAGTAAGGCTGTCCTCTGTGCGAATGCTGTAGTCAGCCCTTTGAGAAATTTCATCGTCCTCTCCTGCAGACACACATGTCTCTCCTTGCACTTTGGCTCCCCGCAGCTTGTCCGTTTTGATGAGTGATTATAATCCAGCCATAGACGCTCCAACTCTGTGGCATACTCCTGCACCGTCTTCTCTCCCTGTACGGTGTTGTCGATCTCCCATTTTATCTGGAAGATCTGTAAGTTGTTCCCCACACCATCATAGGTTCTCCTCAACTTCTCTCACACGTCCTTCACCATCTCAATGACATCTACTGTGGAGGCAATAGACTGGACTAAGGAATTGAGAAGCCAGATGTAAATCACCGTATGAGTGGATTTCCACTCGTCGCGTCCTGTCGAGCCCTCGTCCGGCTCTGTCTTCTCATCCATCAAGAATCCCTCCAGGTTCTTTCCTGCAAGGGTTCTTCTCACCCGTCGTGACCAACTCAGATAGGTGGCTGGTCCGTCCAGCTTCAGATCGATGGAGGGAAGTTCCAACTTTGGCGACGTTCATGTCATGCTCTCACCAGCCGACATCTTCATCAACTTCATCAACGTCGCAACATCTGTAGCATCCAACTTCTTGAGGATCGCCTCCATCGATGCTTCTTCTTCGATCACGTCACGCTTGCTCCACGACTCACGCTCGTTCTCGTCCTCTCCTAGATCCGAACATGTCTGATTTTATCAGATCTAGGCATCGGCGTCTCCTTCGTCCTCGTCGTCCTCTCCTACGTGCGGAAAGAGGAGGGTGGCGCGCACAGCGGCAGAAGCGGCAGTAGTAGCCGCAGCGGGAGCGGCAGCGACAGCGGGGAGGAAGAGAGGGGAAAGGTTATGTTAGAGTTTTGGTGGCGGCTAGGGTTAGGATTTGTGGAAAGGTGGCTCTGATACCATGTTGAGATTGATTGATGATTTTCATTGATAATCTCATAGGCTTTATATAGCCTTTACATGATAGAATATCCAATAGAATATCCTGTGGCATATTCTGGCATCCCAAATATGTCCTCAGGATATTCTCATACTAAATATAACATATTCTCATACTAAATATAACACATTTTCTTCCATACAGCTATGTTAAGGGACATGTTCTCTCTAACAGTAACAAAATCTTTTTTCCTTCAATTCATGTTCGTTTAAGGTGGCATCTTAGTCCTAACAGCTGCTTTAACTACTATCTTAGCCTCTATTTGTTTGTGTTACACATGTCCAAATCATCTCGGACAATCCTCTCATCTTGTCCTCAATTGGTGCCACCTCCAACTTTCCTTTGATACACTCATCTTTTATCCTGTTTTAACATATACTTATATAATTAGGCTTCCATAGATCTCATATTATTGGTCGATCGTCATTGAACCACATGCATTGTGTTCTAGCTCATCCTGGGTTGCCATACGTATATGTTTCGACAATTTGTGTGTATGTTTCGACATTTTTTTGTGTGTGTGTGGTGGGGTGGTGGCTGTTTGTCATGAACAAAAAATTATACGAACTTTTGTATTGATCAAACGAGAGAAGTACAAAAGAACTCCTAAACAGGAACCCTGAGTACAAGTTTTGATTCTGGAAAAGTGTGACGATGGAGATCGAACACTACTACTGATTCTTTTACTCCGTTAAAGATCTGACGAGACGAAAGAGGATTGCAAGTATCTATTCACTGGCAATAAGAACAGCAATTCGGCTCTCTCAGTTTTATGCCAAAACTCTCTGTGTGGATTGAAGGAAGACTCCTATTTATAGTAGGCTGGAATAAGCACCCATGCGCTCATAAGCGATGCGCGCATGGTTTGTTGTGCGCAGGAGCGTTGCGCGCATGAAATTCTGAACTGAATACGGTTGCAACCGCGCACCTATGGCGCATCTAACTGACACGTGGCCGTGATTGAGATTTGGTGGTTGTTGAGATCTTGGGCTATTGGTACCCGTCATAGGCATGCCAAGTCAGTACGCGTGGCCCGTGCTCCATGCTTGAAGATCTGGATTAGTCGTAACAGAAAGATTTTGTTGCGCCCTTGATTCTGCGCACGAGAGGAACTTGGCGCATGACTTCTGGGACGCATGCCAAGCTGGACGTATGGCTTCAGAGGCGCGTGCGAGGGTTCATCCTTTGCCAGCACATGGCACTGCACAACCGTCACTATCAAAGGGTAATTATTACGCTATCGTAAGCGCTGGCGCAAGCTGTCAGCTCGTACTTCAAAGCATTTTTGTTTTATTTGAGGTGTCTTCAATGCGCATGGCAATAATGGCACATGGCGGCGTAGGCGCGTGGCGGCATGGGCGCATAAAGTCCGTCGTAAATGATGAAACTTTGTTTGTCGTGTAGCCATCGACTGTGCGCGTTTCGAGGCGCACGCTGCACCATGTTCCGAGTGACAGCTGACATCTGACGCAGTTATCAGTGCTGCATTAAATGCTGAAGTGACGGTTGGGGGCCTTAGGCGCATGACCCATCTGGCGCATTGTGAACTAGGTACAGGATTCTTCTGTTTTCCCCTGCGCGTATGGCTTGGGGGGTGCGCATGGTTTGTCATGCGCACTACCTCTGAGGCACATGGCTTGATTTTTCTATGCTTCTACACTAGCTAAAACATTTAAATTTTTGTTTTCGGCCAATACTTACAACCTTGATCTAAACGCCTATGGTGAACAAACAATCATCAATCCTATCATAAATTGATAAATCTGATGCCACAATCCAGGTTGAATAGACATGGGCATGGATTCAGCTACGAGCACGATTCGAAATGGGGTATATTAGAAAATTTAAGATATGGCAACACATTGGTCCAGTTATGTATACGCATGATAACTTATCTATATACATTCTATACATTATATCTTAAAAATATCTATATTTATGTTTTGGATAGTAAATAGGTTGCAAAGAGTTACAGAAACCTAGGCCATAAGAGAAGTGGAAGAAGAGGGCAGAAATTATGTGGCTATTGAGAAGCCTACTCACATTAACTTTCTGTAGTTCAGTTATCAGAGTTTTTCTTATTCAGTTCTTAGTTAAGGACTTCGCCAAAGAAATTTATGGAGACGGACTCTCATATCTCACATTCTCAAATATGGTTGGTGCGGTCACAATCCTGCCAAATCACTATCGAACATGTTTCAGATCCATTTGGAGCATAGACATGGGTGAGCCACATCCAACGAGGAAGTTGTCTGATACATATAAGATACGGTTATAGTCCTCCGAAGGAGTATCAATGCAACATATCCGAAATAAAGCTACCTCTTAGCTACTTCATGAGCACTCACCACTTACCAACTTTTATTTTTAATGAGCTATCTTGCCTTTAATTTTGCTGTTTCACTTTCACATGAATCTAAATGTTGTCACTTCCACTTTGTTTGTCTTTAAAATATGCCATATCTGCTTACCCAAGATTCCGCTTCGCCAGGGGCGACCCTGGCCCAGGGCAGGCCAGGCGACGGCCCAGGGCCCCCTGACGAAAGGGGGCACCAACATGGAACTGTCTATAATAGAACTAGTATGTAACATGTGCCTTTTTTTAACAAAAAACATTGTGGTGTAGTGGTTACAATGCTAGACTTTTATTTAGGAGGTCCTTAGTTCAAATCTTGACTACAACAAATTTTTGTTTTATTTATACTTTTTTTTACATTATGTATGGTGTCTATTTAGAAAATTTCGCCTCGGGCCCCCAATTGCTCAGGGCCGGCCCTGCGCTTCGTTGTTCCTATAGTAATATTTACTTGAAGGGTACCTTACAGTGACAGTACTCCCAAGTCTTTGCTGCTACCATAGTAAGATTTACTTGAAGGGTATCTCACATTGACAGTACTCAAAGGTCATTCTTCCACTTTAAGCATCTTGCCTTAATTTTCGATATGCTCCTCAATTTACCATTCAGATGATTTTAGCTGATAATCATGGCTCTTTAGCATTTGAAGCCATCAATTTGAACTAGTCCCTCATCTTCCAGTTTCACTAGTGTTACATTTCATATCTTCCATTAGAAAAATCCTTAGATTATAAAAGTTCCTTTACGTTTCCACTTTATCAGTATATATTTCAGATTTCATTTCTGAATAATTCTATTAACTTCATACAAATAATGCAAAGAGGAAGCCTAATGCTAACTCTCTCTCTCTCTCTCTCTCTCTCTCTCTGTAAACTGATGATGATTTGTGTGATTTTTTACTCATTTGTATCTCCTTAAGTTGTTGTCATCAATGTCGTGTTAATTACAGCTTTTCGTACATGTCCTTCGTCACATCTATATAAGTACTGACCCTTTTGTGCTTAATACATCCCCAGAAATTTATTTTGTAAAATGACAAACTGTATTATAGGTTTCTCTTCCCTCCAAATCTCAATCATCTCTGGAAGTATAGATTCCACAATAAACCTCAGATAAGAAGATAAATTGATTACAGAAATGATCATTTCTTACTTAGCATTAGCATATTCACCCCAAAAGTGTCAACAAGTGTGGACCATAAGTTTGAAATTCGATAATCTGTGACCTCCTTAATCTTATGAATATTAGTTAGCCAAACTGGCTTTCTTCAATTATCAGCATTTTATGGTCTTTATAACTCAATGGACAAATGTTAGTTTTTCATGTGTTAATTTGTTATGTATCTCGCAAGCACTTTTATATTTCGATGCAATATAACCATGTCCTAAATCTTCTTTCTGATCCATATTCTAAACTAAACTAATATATGAGAAAAACTTAAAAAAACTGGATTAAATTAAGTATTCCCTTACCTAGATCTTCGTTCTTCTATATATTATTTATAAACAATTTTTAATTCAATCAATCTGCATGTCAAATAGCATATAGAGCCCTCTTGCAAACCAAAAATAATAATATCATACATTGCCAAATAGAAATTGATAAAATGGAGAAATACTCCCTAAGAGAAGATAGGTTATCATATGGTCGTACGCTACTACAAGCATTGTTTGATTAAAATTACCCGAGAGGTAATGCAATATTTGACCTACACCAAAATTCCAGTTAGAGCTTCTCATGCACACATTTCCAAGATAGAAGACCTTTATGAATTCACCTATTCATGTATCTTCTGAGGTTCAAGTCACTGTTAATGAATGCCTTTATAGACACCTCAAGATAATGATTGAGGTTTTTCAGCTCCAGTAGCAACGCTCCTGCCATGACTAATGACCCATCCAACGGTTAAAATGTCTATCATCCTCTTCGTGCAGTGGTTACTATATAATGCAAAAGCTGATGAGATCACATCTTGTCTCACCGTCAGTCATTTTTCTTACGAAGCACACTTACCCTACAAGGTTAAGCAAGCGTGTATTATAATTCATCATCATCATCCCAATGGACTGGGGTCAACTATGGAGCAAAAGAAAGCCACATAAAAGAATTGATGAAGTTTTTATGACCAGTTGTCAATCTAACGTCAACCCTCTATGTTGATACCAAATTCCAAGCGTAGGTAGCCATGAGCATGAGAAAGTCATGGCAAAACCTAGTAGGCCAGTTGGCAGCTAGGTAGACCGTACCTCTTTGGCCATGCAGTTTAAGCTCATGCGACCAAGGAGTACCCTCCAAGTTCTCCTAGACTACAAAGAGTTCAAACAAAAAAACTGATACTAGATCTTTTTTGTAATTTAATTTCGTGTAAAAAGATGAGACTTCTGTCTCTGATCCACAAATTGAAGTTACCATTATACAGAAACCTGATAGTGTAGTTTACTTCTTTCCATCTTTTGTTTCCTCTCCTTTTTGAAATGTTTGCACTATTTCCAAAGGATTGCTAACACACTGTCTAAGCATCCAACAAGTGGGTCTGACATGCTCCATGGTGTCAAAAGCCCACATGATGG